>JAANSN010003378.1:0-18842 GCA_036850665.1 Dicranocentrus wangi | reverse complement strand
AAAAACTGCTCTTCCGGTGGCATTCCACAAAAATGTGTAACCTTTCTGATATAACATGCTGATGATGTGATGCATATATTATGTACCTATTTGCATACGGCAGGATTGAAATGAAATGTCCTCGTTTGTGACTTGTCTTTCAGGGTTCCACTGAAATTAGATAACGTTTTGGGTAGAAGGTGGGCGGGGTTCTCTGTTTGTAAACAAAAGTATTAGGTTTCATGGGTGTAGGCCACTTTTCCCAAATATTCTATAGATCTTTTGATGCCAGCGAGCTCATTTGCGTATGAACGACGAAAGTCGGTCTAAATCCGCTTAGAAAAATTTTGCTCCATTTTTTCTCCCTGACTTGCTAATATTTTGAACCAAGGCACTAGTTCACGAATTCTAACGGTGAAAGCGTTTAAATCGGTAAACGGCCTCACTTATTGTCTCCCCCTCAGTTTTGTTCTGTCACGGAAGAATATTTTTTAATAATTTGAAATGAATCCCAGAATAATATTATATTTTCTTTGTAGCTCTCTCAAGTTCAGTAAAATATCCTCACCGAATGCCACTTTCCATTTGGACTAAACTCCTGAAAGCATTTTCTTGTTGTAATGTAAGGGAATATAAGTCATGTGTGCTGTAAGTAGACCAGTTGGTGCCACAACAAAATGCATCCAGAATTTAGTCCACTTTCTAGAAAAAGCGTCGTAAACTATGCGGAACAAGTGGTCCTTATAGGAATGTCAAAAGAGGAATGAATTATAGCCCATTTTATCTCTCGGATCGCGAGTTTCGTGAGGACCAACGCAACAAAATGTACCTTAAAGCAAGGGGAGAAGCACACTACATTTTTATTCAATCAGGGATGCAGATTGTAAAATATGGATTTTATGTACAAGATACTTGCATTTTTCCGGCAGAAATCAGGATAAGGATACACAACAAAATGCAAGATGTTGCTCTCGAGTTATGGAGATGCGTTTGATTTATGCTGAACTCTTAGCATGTACTAAAGCTTCACTTTGTAATACCAAATTGTTCGAAGTGCTCCGACCAGCCCGCATTGTACTTGCAGAAAAGATGTAGGATACATAAGTGTATATGTAACATGGTCATGTGATCAGAATTTAGCGTAGAAACCAAGACGTAACGGTTTTTAGCACTGTTATTTGTTGATATTGACTATGAGTATAAAAGCAGTACGAACGCACAACTTATCATCTGCCAGGTTGATTTGTATAGTACTTTCTTTCCAGGTTCTTCGCATTCGCATTCGATATTCATCCAATTACACTATAAAGGATTCGGCTGGTTGATTTGTTCGCAAAATATTGCTCTCGTTTCCAACTCATTTCACCGGTTAATCTCCACCGACAGCAAACACGAAATGTGACAGCCATGATGTCAAACAGGATCTCACTCAAGAAGAAAAAATAATGTTTGTGTCTTCAGATGTGACGCAGCGGCTTCACGTTGAAGAACGAGTGAGTGAGCACACAGTCATGAAATTACATATATTTATATAAGCATAATATGTGTACTTTCCCATTTCATTCGCCTGCTTCATTTTGCGATTTTTGTGTTAAATGGGAAAATTGAAACCTCATATAGTAATATGCAATAATTTTCGTAGTAAAAGCTTTCATTTGTAGAAGGGCATTGTCCAAAACCATTATAGAGAAAAAGTCCAACAAAAAATGAGCCAGGTTCTGGCTATTCCTAAAAATGCAATACACGAGCTTCACTGATTCCGGAGTTCATAACAGATTTTTTCGTATTACTTCATCCTAGCAGTTACTCGAGACCTGTCGTCGGCTCAAACGTATAAACTGTCTGATTTACTGTATTACACCAGTTGATGCATTTGTTTTCACACCTCATTATTCCCCGACAGTGTTAAACGGCAAGACACCAGGTNAGTTACTCGAGACCTGTCGTCGGCTCAAACGTATAAACTGTCTGATTTACTGTATTACACCAGTTGATGCATTTGTTTTCACACCTCATTATTCCCCGACAGTGTTAAACGGCAAGACACCAGGTTCACTTCAGTTCATGCCGGGTTAGGGTTACTTTTCAAACCTACGCTATAAACCCCCTCCTGTAAATCTCCTCACACCCAACGTAAAAGCCGGGTTATAAATATGGAAAAATTTGTAAGCGTAATGCAGTTTATTTTTAAGAGTAAACTCACATCTCGGATTCCTGATCATGATGATATAGTTGATGAAGTGGTGACGTTCGTGTAAATTCTGAACGAGTGTTTGAAGACGATAGACAAGAAACATGCACAGCATGAAACCCACCGCCCGCCCCATCGCAAATTAGCAATGCTAAAAAGCAACAAAGACATATTTACAACGATAAAAAGACAAAATGGTGGGAAATAATGTGCATATAAATGAATGCATATATTCTAAATGCAATTTATTTTTTTCATATTAAAATAGTTTTACGCTTGGATTCAAAAGGGACATCTTAAAATATTCATACGACAATAGTTCAAGTCATAAACTTGCAAAGTAATACCTACCGCGATGCCACTTGTTCACACGCGACGGAGCAAAGTAAACAGTCAGAGTTCAAAACTAATATCATGAATCAAGTGGAGAGGACGGAGAGGATTGGATCCTGTGGATTCTCATTTTCGCCAACAGGATTCTCATTTCTGCACATCACGAAAAACTTGAAGTCATGCATATGTATAGTACGAGTATAGGGTGCCAGCCAGTGATGCCGGTGCCGCTGGCTGGGTATAAGGACGTACATCCAAAAACTTTCATTTCATTCCCGAGATTTGGTGAGATTATTCCCCGTAATAAATAAACAATGAAGTATTATCCCCAAGAAATGAGCAAGACAAAAGCGATCCTTGTGCATTACGTTATCTCATATATGCAGGCTGGGTTTATTAGACGTAAACATAACACTTTTCAGCTTTCATATGGATGGAGAGAGAGGAGCCGTGTGCCGTATCCAATTTCACCAAGATTCCTCCAAGCTTTGGAAGAATGGATGGAGGAAAGTAAGTCATTCATCACGTCGCCGCGTTGAATTCATGTGTCTTTGCAGGGATCCGCTGCTAAATCTCAAAGTTAAACAAAGCCCGGAAAGGTGCCAGTGTCAGAAAGTAGCGCCACTCCCTACTGCTGCACTGGAAGAATGATTTTTTATTCTAGAAATCCACGGAGATTTTTAAGTATAGCCTAGTGTGAAAGTGAAAAATGCATTGATGTGTAGAAATGTCAAGGGTATAGTAGTCCCTTATACCACTCATTTAAAACCATTTATTTTACGACTAATCCCAGTTCTTCCAGGATTCCACTGGAATTTTGGCACTCCTTGAAGATTTTACATAAGCAGATGCAAACAACGCGACGCACTGTTTGTTTATGCAATCCAGCTTGTTGAGACAACATTTCTTTCAACCTTCTGTATGCAGCCTTTGTAACTATGTTCTGAAGGCTCCGACTACACAACCGAATCTAATTAAGTCTGTGAGAGTCAACACTTGGAATAATATATTAATCAGCTCGTGCGCTAGAAAAGCTAAGATTTCAACGTGGTGCTCTTACCTTAATCGAGTAAAGTTGCAGAAGGATGCATATGCCTACAAGCGATGCGGTGTTCAACTCTATAGGTCCTGCCATGCGGTTTATTAGGATTAGTGTCTCATTTTGCAATCATAAAGAAATGAACTACGATACGACAGTGGTCGTGTTAATATTCAGACTGTGTACTTCATTAACTCTTTTCAGGCACAATTTCTTAAGATTCTCGAGGAAAATACCTCTTAGTGGTCGGGGATAGGAATCGACTAGAAGCACAAATAAAAAATTACGCCTGTCTATTCCATGAAACGAAAAGCATTGGTACCATTATTTATTGCTGGAATAGATTGTGTTAGATTTTACTGAAAAATCCAAAGATATCAAAGTTATTAAGGTACTTTTATAGCAGTTGTTAACAATTTAAGATTGCTTGCCTTCAAAATTATCATGCAAATTTGTCGTCATTCATGTTTAGCTTTATAAAACCAAAAGTCAGAGCGGAAAATAAATTAGCATCATCGATAATATGCTCCTTTTCAACAGACGAGTGAAGAAAGAGTGATTACCTTCTCCAGTAAATGGGGGAAATAATAAAGCAGTTTCTTTATATTCCGTCAACTTGTAATAGTTTTTGTTAAAAACCTTTTTGTAGTATAGTGCTGTGGTGCACACAATAAAGTAAAAAAAGATGTCTAGTTGTCTTGTAGTAGGGAAACGTTTGCTCCATTGTCAGTAAACAAAACTCGTACAACAAAGAGTAATCCTCCAGGTTGGATTTTCCCAGAACAACTTCCTTCCTACAAAACTTCCTACATTTTTTTCTTGTATGCCAACATCGTTTATATAATAACTCTTGCTTCTAGCTTGTTAAGTGGCGTATAGTCTAGACCCGGCCCGGCAACGTCAACGCTGCTGTTACCACACATTATTTACAATTTCACAGGGCGAATTTACTTTGTGAGTTGTGACATGTTGTTACTTTTCTAATGTAATTCTCGTTTCGGGTATAAATTTGCAGAGGAAAGGCACCCAAATTGGGGAAATATATTGTTGATCATCTATCACAAAGTCTGTGCACATAAAAGACTACATCCAGAAGAGAAAGAGTGGTAGGTACCAGACGCATTTCCGTTTTCCACCCTCTCCCGCTTGTCAACTCGCTCGAATTATCAAACAGAGGGAAAAAGTCTGTGCTGTATGCTACTTACAAGGGAAGGGAACCAACACGAGCGCATATAATTCCCGAAAAAACCGACATTCTCGCCTACAACAATAGTTCCGAGAGAATTGGAAGGTGGGCAACAAGAGTTGTATTTTAAGCGGCTTAATTCTACATCTCTGCACCGCGTGGCTATACGTCTCTACTACCTAGTATTTTACGTGTTTTGGCAAAATGAGCTATTTTGCTCCTTATATCCGGTCTGTTGAGTACGAGCTTTTTGTGTCTGCACTCATTCATAAATAAATCGTTACGAATTAAACACCCATTTATCAACTCGAAACGCAAAAACATCGTCACGTACTGGTAACCCATCTCACGAACCTAACTTTTCCCAACAGATTTTGATTTTACGTATTACTGGCTCAACCAAAGCTATGCGATACGCATCATCAAGTAACAGTACCAAAATCAAATCATAAAATTGAATACATTTCCACCAATTTTTTACGGGGTTTCTCTAGGTGAACGCATTTATATGTCTGCAGAAGTAGAGCCTTTGTGAAAACTTTGTGTCCATCATCATGTAGAAAAGCTGTACAAGAACATACATTTCACGTCATACTCATGAATGAATTGTGTTTCTCTTCCCTATCAAAAGTGGAGGGAGAAAATCCCCTCCATTTCTCAGACCAGTCCAACTTGCAATAAAACTTTATCGTTTGCATTTTACTCGAAATAAATTGATGGAAATATTTCGGAAATTGCTCTCGTATCAGATTTTGATAGAGTATTCGATCGTATCCCCCCATTTCCATGGGCAAACAGAGAATTTGCTATTATTGGCTTTTACATAAAGATGTATTCATTCATCCAATTCCGACTTGAGTTGATATCGTCATCATAAAGCAAACTCGAACTGCATTTCCAATCGAATTCCCATTTCCTCTGAAACACATCATAACACATAGCATACACCATTCCCATCTGGATGACATTTGTACGGACGGATCTTTCTCAGTATGGAAGTTTTTTTATTCAAATTCAGAATTCAATCAGGGACCCACTCTGTATCTCAACGTCTCCTGAGAGAAACTGCCTGGATAGAACTACCTACATCACACACAACCGGAGAGTAATATGTTTACAGAAGAACCCCTTCCTACGGCACACGAGATGGTGATGATGATGGGGATATGTTCGTGTTGATACATACTTGATCAATGATCATGTTTCTCATACAACAATAAATATAAGTTAGCAGAGAGCCTGTGTGTAATACCTACCTACTACACGGTTCTTGTGGGATCCGGGCATTTTTTCCGTGACAAGGGTTTTCCGCGGGTATATTTTCCGTGACTTTTTTTCCATTTTTCAAATTTTCCAATGTCGAAAATTTTCCACAGTACTAATTATCCAGGACACACGTATTCCACAAAAATATTATACATACTTGATCAATGATCATGTTTCTCATACAACAATAAATATAAGTTAGCAGAGAGCCTGTGTGTAATACCTACCTACTACACGGTTCTTGTACCCCTCCTCTCAGCAAATTCAGAGAAAATCTGTAAAAATGCGAATGTTTTCTTTCCATATGACATCAAGTTTGAACAGATGTTGTAGTCCAATATCAACATCACCCATTACACAGTCACACAGAGATACTTGATCTGTGCGAAGTCTCCTATGACATGAATCTTAACATCAGAGAGAGATTCTTTTTGCATGGCAAAGGGAACAGCGTACAACAATCACATACAAAAACTCATGAACTCATCGCCAGCACCACTCGTCTTGTTCTCATTCCCAGGCTAGAAAATGGCTAGAAGACGAGTGAATTGACTAGTAGGTATATCATCATACCCACTTGAAATATTTATTTACGGTTGCTTCATGCTTGTATGCGTCAAGACTTCGTCTTATCCTGCACAGAAGAGAGACGAAGGAATATGGCAAAAAGTACGGCCTGAGGGCAATTTACCTTTTAAATTGGCAGCATTATTTATTACTTTTTAACTCGAGAAAGAAAACAAAAAATAAGAGAGACGAAGGAAAATGGCAAAAAGTACGGCCTGAGGGCAATTTACCTTTTAAATTGGCAGCATTATTTATTACTTTTTAACTCGAGAAAGAAAACAAAAAATGAGAAGTGTTATTTCATGTGCGAAAAATTGAAGAGGTGATGGGATTGGTTTTGTAACTGTGGGCAAATCCACGATCTGCGGAAAAACAAAAAGAGCCCAACCTACATTTTTTATGGGCTCAAGAAATCACTAAATGAGAAACCATTCCACAGAGATTTAATACCATTCTTGGAAAATACTTCATAATATACGTCGACTCTGCAGATGACTCCAGAAACTGTGCTAAGAGCACAGCGGACATGGAGTGGATCATATATCAAAACATCGTGATAATGGACAATAGGGTCCTGATGTGAGAAAGAGCTGCAAACTGATAAAGTGAAGCAGTAGCTGGTACTACAAGCAGCAGACTATTGTATTAAATGTGTTTTTGCTTGGAGAGATACCTACTTTGGGAGTTGGGGGCCTTGAAAAAAAATATCATTAGGAATCCCGCTTTGAGCACAGCCCTAGTAATTTACGTTTAAATTTTTTCCAACAAAAGACTTGGTTTATGTTATGATCCATGCTGTTTTATATTTACAAATAAAATTAAACTTGAGATTTCACATTATAAAACAGCAAGCAATATACTATATGAATGACGGTAGATCCTTTATTCATGGTGGGCTCTCTCTACCGGTTTCCATGTTGGGACGGAAAATGTGCTTCCCATGAAGAACCACGCCGGCGAACAATGCGTGTGCATTTAGTTTTATTTGAGAAAAACAAGTTTATTTTTCGGTTTATTTTAGACCACAGCATCGTTAATGATCTCTATCAAACAGAGAAAGATTGCGCTTACATCCTTCTGGTTCCCTTCATAAACGGGATGAATGGATGACATGTATTTTTAAAGACAGTATCACAGTATCATTAAAAAAGACATTCGCTTTGTTTCCCCCATGAATTAAAATCTCCGGTCATTATTTAATCCACTCGTGTCCTCAGTCATCATCCAACTCCAACTTCCTTTTGGGTATCATTTTTTGCTCGTTTCCTCCTAATATTTCCGTAACTCGAGTGCAATGTTCCGTGTAAGAAAAATATATCATGCCATTCACATTTTTTTTGCGCATGGCCTTGCTCTCAATTGGATTGGCGGTGGCTTCTTCAACATCATATTCGGAAAGTTTTTCCATCCTCCTGTGAAAATAACTACAATTGCAAAAAAAACCCGATTTCGTGCTAATGCTTTCGTGTAGGGATCCCGACATGTGAGAGCTACGAAGGTTTCTAATAAAAATCAACATTGCAAAAAGGAAGCATACATATACCCGGGAGAAAAGCCAACTGAATACGTGAGCAATCTAAAAAAATCATCTTGGATTCGCTACATATACATCCAACCCCAACCCAACTACGTACCATACCTATCTCCCTTACGATCTAATGACACTCCATTGTCTCTCTCATTATTTATGAGTCACTGCATTCACGACAATACGTACTATTTTCGATTATCTCCGCAAAAAATAAAAAAAGTTTTTCTTCCAGGAAAAACGTATATATTGTGAGACTCGTAGTTCATTTTATTACCCCGCAATCCCAACCCGAAAATAAAAATTGGCATGACTTGACAATGCCAAATGACATGTCAAGGGGAAAATATGAGATGGCTGGAATAATGACGTAGATGATTCGGGGCATCTCTATCCCAAAAGAAGTAACCAAAAACCAACAAGTTTCCCTAAGAAAACCACCACCACCGTATACGCCGTGCTTTTGAAAGATCGGCAAAGCAGAAGATTGCAATGCATATTACAGAAGCTTGTTTACCGAAATATTTGGTCTTTGCATTGTAACTGATATATGGTTAAAATTATGAGTGTATACTGAATATATAAGTACACCACATCTTCTCTAGGATTTCCTAGATTTTCTTTTTACTAACCCTGCCAAAAAAAAAATATTCTGGAGCGGAATGAATTGTGAAAAAGTGAACAGCTAACCGCCAAATACGCGGATATTTACATAATAATAGCAAAATAGTATATTGGCTTAGGTATATATGCTCCACGTATTTTTACTATCTATATAAAGTATACCTTTGGGGTAAAAGAGGCAATTAAGTAGATACTAGACCTGAAGAAGGAAACATTTCCTTTCCTATTACTTATACCGATATAGCGAGTAGTATATATAGCTCTACAGACCTTTACTAAAAATAGGCATGTCAAAGCTTTACTTTGGAAGACACTTCTGTAATAATATATCCTCTCACATCATACCTGACTACCCAGCTGGGGCATATGTGCCTCTGAGCAAAACTCCCATAAAAGGTAAGACATTATTCTTTTCGAAATATGACGTATTGTGTTCCCCCATTTGGAATTGGCTTTCTTGCAAAAAAAATGTAAAGCGCTGCTGCCTAAATCTTATACCCTATTCAAAATCCATTTCGTCTGCTACTGAATCTCGAGAAAAAACCTAAAGCATTCCATTTGCAAAAAAAATTCTCGTGATCGGACGTAAAGATTACAAATCCTTGGCAAACCAAGCAATGCTACGAAGCCCCTTGAGGTGAGTGAGCTGTGTGACAGCGAGTTACTAACTCATGCACAAGAACAGCTTCAATTGACATCACAAGAGAGAGAGAGACAGAAAAAAAAGCTTTGCCAGTCAAATCATTACGAATGAGCATATTGCCACTCTGAGAATATATTTTTTCAAATATCATTTTTATCTCACAGTTTTGGCATGAGGATGTATATGTAATAAAAAATGTAATCGGGATGAAAATGATGACTACGTCAAATGGCACTTGTGCGTTTGGTTGGGTCGTATTGCATTTATATTATAGCGTTGAAAAAGACGTTCTTTGCAATAAATTTTCAAATGGGTTGAGTAGCATCATCGACATTCCCTTCAAAAGACTGAAAAGACAGAAATAACAGGGAGGGAAGTTACGTAATATGAAGGATGAATGGGAAGAGCGGGGATGTGCGTACATTATAACAGACGTAAATATGCCGTGACATATAGTATGCAAAGCAACAAAGACAGAGAGAGGAAGCATGCATAACGATATGATTTGAGATGAGAGGATAGTTTCGTTCGAGATGGTAATAATGATAATAATGATGCACCCTTTTCTCAACTGGCGCTCTCTTCTTCTTCTTCTTCTTGTGAGAAAGAGATGGTCCTCTTTTAAATGAAATTGAAATTGAAAGGGGAGATACGGGGAAGGAAGCCAGGGAAGAACAATGAGGAGGAATATTTGCATTGATGATGATGACAAATCGATATTTTATTATTCTACACCTGCCACAGCCACACGGATCTGTGATGTCGTGATGCATACAGCCCGCCGCGCCGCCCGAGAAAAGATGAAACAAAAAGGAAATGGAAATCGGGATAAGAGCTTCCAAGGGAAGAAAATAGCAACTATATAAGTTTTAATTCAATTTTTCCTTGGCGAATTCCATTCCTTGAGAAATATTCAAATGGAGAGTGAAGGGTACGAGTATGGAACGAGCGAGAGCAGAGCAGAGGAGAGTAGAGAGAAGCTTGTACGGAACAAATCAATCCATTTTGGATTTTGAATAATGGGATGCTGTTACCACGCACTTACAGAGAACAGCAAGGCTGAAGGCAAAATGTTCACAGTTGTAATTCTGGGAGTCAGTTTTTTTTCAGTTAACTAACACAATGCCATAAACGTTATTATAGTCAAATTAGCCCGTTAAATCCCACAGTTTGTTTGCACGATCTCACAAGAGACCAAATTTACAATAATTTACATATATGTATTCCGGATGCACCTTGTCTGATGTTTCCTCCATACACTTCTAAGGCTTTAAGCAAAAATAATCAAAAACGGCATGTGAACGTGTAGATTCAATTAGTATGTACAAACTTGGTAATCAAATTACATTGCACATTCACTGATAGATTTTATGTCATTGTTCATGTCAGCCCCATTGAACGCAGTCAGCAATACAAGTTTTTGGTCGTCAAATATCTTTGCATTCGAAATTGAATTGCTTTTTGCTGTTCTCAACAATAAGCCCACTGAACTGAAAGGTGAATCAGAAACGAGTGGAAGGAAGGTGATGCGGGCTTGCTTTTGAATGATGCTGTCCATTTCAGGAGAAAACTAATAATATGAATTGTATAGTAAATGACATGGCATTCAAATCTCATACAATTCTCATTTGTGTTCAGTGTGGACTCGTTGTTCATTTCGTTCTAGCTATACATATACAGATACGGACAGGGACTGGATATAATTCAACGGGTAATATATTTTCTCATGGTTTTTAATTAAGAAAGTGCCAAGCCGAAGTTGAGAAGAGTTCTTTCATTTTTGCGTTGCTGAGTATGCAAAAAATAACAAAGTTGATTTGACTCGAGCTTCTCTGCTGTCTCGTGTCTCGTTACACTATCATCTTTTCTCTGTAAGAGGGGATATAATGAAAAGAGGACAGACTGCGTGAACAAAGTGATCATCACGTCGGAACACTTGTCTCGTACAAAATTCCGTGTGTGTGCCGTCGTGGACTAAAATTAACCTCATAAAATGAAAGGATGAGACGACAAGGAGGACATAATTGCATTGTGCAAATGATCGCTCAGTTAATATATGTGAGGTAAGGTGTGTGCCTTGGAAATATACCTTATAACCAAGGAATGGAACCTGGGACCCCTTTTGTGCTACAGTACAGCCATTGAGCATACACGTATTCCTGTTTTCTAAGATGTTTGTTGTTTTTGTCGTAATTGGTTTGTGGGGAAGAACAACTTGACTTAATGGAGAAATGCGAACGAGAAACTTGAGGACGAGGAGAGAAAAGGAGAATTTATGTGGAAACATTATGAAAGCTTTATAGACTTCTAACAAGTTCGCTGCGGTGTGTTTTATTAGTCACCGTACCTCAGTTGAGTTATCAAGTGGAAATTAAAACAGTGAGTTACTGGGAAAGTACTTGAATTTGGAATGCTGGAAGTAGTTAATGAGTAGCATGAATTTTGAGAATGCTATTTTGTTAACAATGAAAGAATGAAAGTGCGCGCTTACATTTTAAAGAGAGTTCCAATACCAGGATTCCATTTTTCTTTTAATTCACTTAGTTCAAACTCATATGGTAATAGGATCCACTGTCATTTCAGTAATTCACTATTTAATCTTTTGCTCTCGGAGTGATTGTCCTCCTGGTGGTGGTGAGGTAGCATATATTATATAGCACTTCACTTTCCCACTCTATGTACGGAATATATGAGAGAGAGCTTAACCACACGTCATTATTTTGTCGCTACGTTTCACCTTTCCATCATCCCAACATTCCGCTACAGTCGACTGCTCTCTTGGTCCTCGTCATCACATCACCTTTGGGTTCATAGGGGATTTGTCCTTTGTGCTATTCTCAGCTTTCACACGAAACTCAACTCTCTCTCTCTCTCACCAGCTAATTAGCAATTAGTCCAGATTTTTTCACACTTTCCCCCACTATTCCAATCAAGTCGTATTATGCTGTATCACCCTACAGTCACCTTCATCCTTGCCAAAAAAAATGAAAACAGAGGAAAGATCAGAATAACTTCGTTGTCAACTTCATTTTCATCGTCAGACCAGGCATTGCTCCATGGGTTTTCCTGTGCGGTGGTGGTACCAGGGATTGGTGCCAAGTCTGTAGAAAATTGACTCAGAGTTCATTTTCGGGTTGAGCAAATCCTCTTTCTTGTGGTTTTTTCTGTGGCGTGTATAGAGACGAACGTCTTAGGAGCTCTTTCGATTTCGACTTGTTTCTTCGATTCACTACTCTGATAATAATGACGACTTAGTATGTATAACAACCTTGTATTTCACTCTTCCGAGTTTCCATCTTGCAGGATTTTTGGTTCACTAATGAGCCCACAGAAGGAGAATCCAGGGACCGACTGTATCTCCGTATAATCCGTAACACACAACAGACGCAGTCACAGGAGATATATATTGCAATTCAAACACGTTTTCATCATTTTTTCTCCTTCTTCAAAAAACGACACTCTGAGCCCCAGCATTCCAAACTGGATTCCAGGGATTTTTTTTCTCTCAGTTCAGTTTCCCTTTAATTTACTCTACGGTTAGAGATGCCTGAATTGTTGAATTAGAGTATTTTTGGGTGTGGGCTGGAACCATTAGATCTTTAGAGTGGCTTTCATTTCATATATGTCGAGTCAACTCGATAATATAAAAGAGACCACCTCCTCTACTGCTGGCTGTACACATAAACCCAGTTGGAATCTGTATGGGAGCACACCGAGAAATTAGAAATGTCAAGTGGTATAAAAAACGAGAGAGAAAAAGGGACCGCAAAGCACAAAGAGAAGGAAAAACACAGATTGTGAATTTAATGTGTTAGCTCCCAAATTTTTTCTAGATCAATAAATGTCACTATGTCACTTTAGCCCTTTCCACCCGTCGGCCACTTGATAAAAAAGAGGTTGAATGTGTCAAATAAAAAAGGGTTAAGATAGAGGACGCATGGAACCAGCGAGAGCCAGTGAGCACTTTTCAATTCACGTTCCTTTGGCACCCCCACGTTTTTCTTTTCTCAGAAAAAAGTATGTCAATCTGAGCCCTTATCCACGTCCACCCACACAACGTGGCAGGGCAGATCAAGCTTTTAAACCCTGAATCCTATGACCAACTGATAAGCTGCGGAGAGACAATTAAAAATTCTTATTAATTATTATTAATCAGTTTTCAACGCGTAATTATAATTAATGAGTCTCCTGACCGGATTGTTTTTCTATCCTTTTAGATGAGGTGGTTGACCCATTTACATGGACACTACATGATAAAATCGTTTATTATTAGTAATTAGTAACATATGCCCTGCCAGACCCAATGTGATGCGTTAGTTATGCAGTGCACGCATACAAAACACGACTATGGGATACCTACCTGCGTGAATTTTCAAGACAAGGGTGGAAAATGTGGTTTTCGCGTGTTTAGTCTGCAAAAGGATAATCAGAAGCTGAAAACAATTTGCTTAGTTTCTTTAGATTTCTCACCTCTTCCGCTTTCCCTTAAGCTTTGTGCTATATCGACTCTGCAAGCTGCTGCTCCTCCAGGTTTCTCCTCCGTTTCCGTTTCACCGGAAAACCACACCATCACCATTAACGCTGAAACTAGTTTCATTCCTCTATCATTGTATCATATCAGCCAGCAGCACACGCGGAATATTACGTGATTACACCTCATCATAATCATAACTATCGCACATGGCCCATATCTCCCCTTTCACACTTGACCAACCCAAAAAATTCTCACACACTTTTTTCCCTTGTTTACAACTGCCGCAGTCTCATTTTGCAGAAAAAACTCAAAATAATGGCTCGTATCACAGGATTAGGAAGTTTTCACATGTTTGCACCTTTTTTGTTGCTTTTACCGTCACTGCAATTTTCCTGTAGCACCTTAATGCATAATGTATACGAAGGAAGAAAACGAAGCCACAGGAATAATTCCTTAATGTTTTTCCCTCTGAAATCCTCCTATTTACGTGGGCCCACGACACGATTTTTTTTTTGTTTCTAGCACGTATAACAAGAGTGAGATAGGTCTTGGGAAGAATGGAATTGAATATAAAAGGTCGTGTCGTGAGTTAGCGTTTCAGTATTCATGGACACTTCCAGGACACACTTTTCTGGCAAAAATAAATTGGCGGAAATAATCCTCACTTTTAGGTTCAATGATATAACTGGAACAAGAAAGCGGAGAGAGAAAACGCCGAGAGAGAGAGAGAAATTGTTTTATCGTATTTTTTTTTGTTGCGTTGAGAGAGGACGGATCTCCGTTTTTTCTAACCTTTTATTATAATATATCCACAGAGTGTATTAAATTCGTAAGAAAATTCTTTGTTCAGTTCAGAAGACTGGCTGGTTGGCGTGCTTCTCACTGAATGAAAAGGAACCTGGATGGAATCCGGATAAAAAAGGGTTCCCCAGTTCGCAAGTGTTTCTCCAGGACAGACGTGCACAGGAGGAGAGTGAGTGTGCGAGCCACCATATATATTTTGATATACTTTTTTTCCTGCTAAATTCACAAGCACGAGGTTCTCTGCTGGTTGTGTTCGTGATGATGATGATGATGCAGGCTTACATCTGGTCGTGAGCGGATCTGAAATAATACTGAATCTTATACTCGCTCGGTTGCTCACTCTGTGGGTGCCGTGCTGGGAGAATGTAACGCTGCTGCTGCATCAGTTGGATGATGTGATGAAGAGAGACTAGGATTTTCTGCAATACAAAAGTGTGAATACTACTGAAACTGGTACTACACACAGCAACTCTATATGAGAATGTGATAGTGATGAGGACCATCGTGATGACTAGGCAGGCTACGATGACGATTTTCCTCCCTGTGTTGAGTACAAGTGGAGATCTCCGGTTGATCTTGCCTTTTGTCTCGAACAAAACTTACAATTTTCTTCTACCTTTTTCGATTTACTCAACCTGAAAAAAAGGAACTTGGTGGCAGCCGGTGGTGGTGGTGGCGGCGGCGGTGGGCCTTTTTTTGGGATCATCACCTTCCCTCCATGTATGTTGACTGCTTACTTTTTTCTTCTTCTTCTTCTTCTTTTTCCGATAACGAATTGCACAAAGGAATATGTAGCACGTCAGAGGAGGAAAAAAGACAAGCTTGATTCATATCAGGAGTTTTATGGTGCAAGTTCTCGTCAAGTTCACTTGACAAAAATATGTTTACATTTCCCTTCCTCTTTTCTTAATAATATACATATGGATGGGGAAAGGTGGAAAAAAAGTTTTGAGGCGAGTAACGCCCGTGAATATACACTACCGCGATACGATACGACGGCATAGCCAAGTTTTAATATCAGCGTTTCCTCTCTTCCGTTGACAACTCTCCAGAAGACCTCCTCCACCTAAAAGATTCAAAATCCTTTCATGCATATGCATACCAAAGGGGCCAAGCACTTTTTCTGAAAATAGCTTTTTACCTAAACTTTTTATGAACCTACTTGGTAAAGCTATCAAGAGTAGGGAGCTCCACTAGCTACTTTCATCTCTGATTTCTCATTGTTCAAATGAACCAAGACAGATAGCGATATAGGGCCCAAGAAGGGAGAAAGTTTTTTTAGGGTGCACTTTCCTCTTTTTTGGGTCTCACTAATCTTCTCGAGTTTAAGCGTTGTGCAAGCAAACAGGGCAAATAACAATACACAACTTGTCCCACACAAGCTAACCTATCATCACATAAATCTATGCCGGGAAGTGTTTTCTCCGTCAAAAACTTTTACAAGTGGAGCCCTCAACGTCCTCAATATTACGTGCAGACATGGGCGAACGTGTTCGAACTTAAATTCCGTTTTTCTTATACGGACCGGGTGCTCTTCCTGCTCTAAAACATTTTTTTGTAAGGTAAATCATTGAACACGAGTGAATTACTCTTGTTGTTAAAAATAAAATAAGATTGGCTTGACTGGACTGAATGAAAGTAGAAAAACTAAGTATTAGGTTGATCTTGCTTCAGCCAAAACTCTGCCTTTTTTTCTATTTCAGAAATACGTCCGTTTTTTTTTGAAAAAAGTAGGTAAGCTATTACGGTATGCAGTATGCATATATAGCATGCAGGAGGCGGACTCTTCTCGCTCGCTAGATAAACTGGGTTGAATTGAGTGAGCTCTTGTGATAAAGTCTTCAAACAACTTTTTCCTTTCTAAGAGGTCTTCCTTCAACTTCAAAAAAGAGAGATGATGTACGTATTTTGATGAATGGATCAGCTCCTCTTCAGTCCACGGCTTGTTCGCGCAGTGAAAGGCCACCAGACCATGTACCTATTCCGCGTCTGGTCTTTCACAACAGGCCTGTGAGAAGTGAGAAGAGGAAGAAGAGAGACAGATAACATGCATTTTTTAAAGGCTTCACTTCATCTTCCCACACCACCACCCCAAATAAGAGTTCGTATCCTTGAATGATTTTTTTTTCAAGGATGAGAGTATTTTTATGATTATTATTTTTTCCTATTTTCTTCCTTTGTCATCCGGTAAAGTACCTGCCTTTTAGGTTGCTAGATTGAGTGCTCAACAGCGAGATCCACTGAAAAGTGCACAAGTTTTCGGTTTTGTCAGAGGATAAAACTGGCTGAAAATGGGAGAGGATGGATGACGCTATATATCGACTATATGTAGGCACGGAAGCTAGAGTTTAACGAAAAAAGGGAAAACATTGGAAAAACTCATATTTTTCTGAAAAGGATCAAGCGACTACTTGAATTTTGACTCGCCCTCGTGTAACATACAAAGGCATAGACACACTATCTGCTAGATTTAGTACCCATCCTCTTTTCTGGCACGTTGTGTCTGACTGAGGCGAAAAATATATATTAATAATAATAGCTTCCAGGTTTCTTAGTCTTCATATATCCGTCCCTCCAGAGTAATAACCCGTGTTTCCAATGCTCCGTCGTAGTAATAAGGAGCTGTTTGAGCAGCGTTAGCACTCGAAGGTATATTTTTCAGTTGGAAATACCAGTGAACAATACTTTCCACTAGATGAAATTTATGACAATCTATTTATTTTTATTTTCATGAGAAATCCAAAATTCATCACAGCAATAAAATAATCCTCCTTTCCCAGCATTCCAGTCACAGGTATCCACAAGAGGATTTCGACATTGGGAATTCGATTTTGTGCATTATGACCACCAAATGAAAACTTGTAAAAAAAATTCTTTCCGCCTTCCTTTGCCTGGTTTGCCTTGAATGTGAATAAAAGAATTGTATATATTATATAGTATCTTTTGGTACGTGTAGGTTGAGGTATTGAATGAAAATATTTGTATGGAATGAGGTCTATATATAGTCTATAATATAACGTTCCTGGGAAAATCTCCGCTGCTTTGACATGTTTTGTTAGGATTGCTAGCATTTTATTGGGGGGATAATATGAAAACCGAGGAATATGTGGTCCTGGTCATCATATCATAAAACAACTGGAATATTTTTTAGTTTGAGATGAATCCCAGTGTCTGCTTATACCCATATAATATAATATGCCCAGTCCAGTGTAGTAGTGAGTAGTCTGTGTGTCTTGTTAGTAGATCCCAGCTGCTTGTCCGAAAACTTGCGTGATTTACGATGAAAAGTGAAGGCAATAAAAATGCAACAAGCCAGTTACTCATACAGAACTATGTGAATCTACTGAAGGGAGAGAGGTACGCAACGCACACAGTTTGGAAACAAAGTCACAAGTGTGAGGTCAAAGTGGAGCAAGAGCATGGGAACACACGAGATTTTTTACTGTTTTTATTCCATATCTTCCTATGAGGATGACATGGAAGCAGGTCAGAGGAAAAACCAGAACATAAAAATGGTACTTATCTTCTATTCAGAGACGATAAAAATTAGTATAAAAGTACAAGTCTGGCTATTACGAGAAAAAAGAAGGAGAGTTTTATATCTGGACAGATTTTCTCATAACATTTTTCTTGATTAGTTCATGTTCATACATCCTAAATCCTATCTGTTTGGGGACGGAAATAAAAATTTTTGTTCCTTCTCTTGCAAAGATGCTTTTTGGTTACAGTTACAACAGCGTCACCATTAGTATGAACAGTGTTGCTCAATATGGAAGTGGTGGAAAGTTGGAATCGTGGGGTGCATAGTGCATACTTGGCATGCTATTGGAAATTAGGAAACAATACGGAGAATACATAAGATTGTATGCATTGATAGTTGGATGGTCGTTAAGGGCACAAGTGACAATTGACAGCATAGTTGATTTTTATTTATTGCATAAGATCCTCTGTAAAGTCTCTTCTACTTCTACTCCATACTCCATCCCCAACACCAATTCCCAACTTTTACAAACCTTGTTTTCTGCCCTGGGTGAAACTTCAAAATCTCAAAATGATTGCATGTCCCATGTCAGTTCATTCATTACTTTGCAACGGACAGTGATTACGATACTGATTCTTGCAACGATAAAATGCAAATACTCATACCGTATTTCCTTTTGCTTGTGCTCATAAGCCTAAATGGGCTTTACGCAGGGCGCCCCATCCAG
>JAANSN010003377.1:0-18843 GCA_036850665.1 Dicranocentrus wangi | reverse complement strand
GCTTCTTATGTGTCAACAGGCCAAAATCCCGGTAGGTGCAATCCTACCAAGTATTTCAAAGAAAGCAGATCACACGAGCCACAAATCTGTCGTCATGCACATTGAAAAATTTTCATTTTATTGAAATCTGCACAAAATCTTTTGATGAACTTTGCTCAGGTTCCAGAGTCCGACGAAGAATTGTTTGAGTGCGGAGGAAAAATGTATACACAAAGAAAAAAAGCATGGATTTTTTGTTCATCTCAGCCTTTTCTAACGACTGCTGGCAGAGTAATTATTTGGTAAAAAGGTAAATTACTTGTTTTTCTATCAGATGTGGAGTGTATGTGTGTGTCTGTGTGTTGGAGTTTCTTTTGGAAGGCACAAAGCCAAAGGAAAAAAATTGATAGAGCTCACGAAATACAATACTCGGGAGAAAAAGGCGACTGCTCACATTTACATAGAAACTTGGCAAAGAAGTTGGCCAGAAACTGGGATGATGGTGACAGATGGGAGTACACGCTGTTTTTAAAAATTCATAAAATACTCTTTTTTTTGACTCCGTGAAACGTAATGCTCTAATTTCGCCTTTCTGGTCAAGAGATGAGTGACTTATTCCCCAACACTTTCAATCATAAATCTATCAATCTGCAGCACAAACTGCAGTAAAACTGAATTTTACTCCGTGAAACGTAATGCTCTAATTTCGCCTTTCTGGTCAAGAGATGAGTGACTTATTCCCCAACACTTTCAATCATAAATCTATCAATCTGCAGCACAAAGTAAAACTGAAAGGAGGAGAAGGAAAAAACGGAAATGAGGAGCAGTGAGGAGCGCCGCTAGTTTAGCGTGTCATGTAGTTTGCTTCGCTCGTTCGTGTTGCGCATCGCATGCGATCTTGCTGATGCTGCGCGGCTGCTGATGATGATATGAGAATCCTCATTCCAATTATAGGAAACACCGTAGTTTTCTCGACTCGATGAGTAAAGGTCCATTAAACTGGTTTTCGCTTCTATAAGGTTCAACAAGCCAATTAGGTTTACCTCCCTATTTTGTCTGGGTAAATAAATAAATCACACGACACGATGTACGTACACCCGTTAGGTGGACGACGACGGGACGTGCTCAAGTGCGAATGCTGCTTGCTATGAACTGAATTGTCTTATGGAACGAACGAACCGAAATCCTGTCCTACACTCTATTTATCTTTTAGGATTTACGACACAAACTTGTAGCAACTCACTACTGTCCAGTAGTAGTAATATAATGAGATTCATAATTACCTACTATGCAGTAGTTTCCACATGATTCGGTAGCATTATTCAACACACAATGACATTTGACTTCTCGCCTTTCTTCCCTATTGTGTCATGTGTGTAATTATTTATAAACCGTGTTGATTGTCTACATAAATCTGACAGAAACCTCTTGTGACCTTCTATCCGTAACTCCAGGTGCATACCCAATATACTTCCTAGCATAAATAGATGTTCAAACAGAAAATGAGGATATGGAGTGGTTTTTCGAATTCGGGATTTCACGCATAATTTCTTCAAATATTTATGTATATTATAGAATATGAATGCATAGGTATGCCATTCTTCTAATTTTTCTCGAGGAAATACCCACTTTGCATATTTCTAGAACTTATCCACCCTGATCCTTTTGCTAAAAGAAGCTACCGTGATTTTTTTATCAGTTATCCTGTGCACAATTAGTGCATACCTTCACCTCCAACTACATTTGTTTGGAATAGGCTGACAGGGCAGGAGCAGCGGAAGATTGGCAAAGTTATAATACACATAAATAACAGCAAAGAGTCATTAAGGGAGAATATTTCCCATTTACAAACGAATTTATCCATACTAAAAGTCAAATGAAATGGGCAAACGCCTCAAAACTCCGAAATAAGACTATAAATACTATGTACAAGAAGGTTGTCTACCGATAGGTATCTATCTACCAAAAAATATATGTATCCGTATCGTCTTTGGGGAAAAATTTACATGGAATAAGTATTATTTTATTATCTCTTCGCTTCTGCTTGCTTCTTGTTTGACGACCAATTCATTGGATAATTCATGGCTAACAGCTCTCTAAATCAGTGTCTTTATTCAAGCTTTACGACAGGCAAAGATAAACATGCACTTGTGACTTACTTAAGGAACTGTGTGTTTTTTGATATTTTCTAAGCCCATATTACTCCGCTTCATCTTCTATATCTATACACACGCACGCCTGTATTTGGAATATCAGTGTATGGTGATCATGATCATCATTGATGATGATGGCCTCTTGTGAAATAGATCGGGCCAAGAAAGAATTTGCGTGTAGCTTTTTTAAGTATGCATGCATGTTTAAGAAGGGTATCATTGTCCAATAAAGACTTTCTAATTTATTCAATAATATTTAAGCTTAACTCCAAAAACTCCTCGCTATCCGCTGCAGTCATATAATATAGCGTATATTAACATGAATGGTTATAGTAATACCAAGTGGCATAACACAGATATCACATCGCCAGCCACAACCAAATGAAAACTTTCAAATGAACATTTGAGGTTTGGATGCGTATACAAACTACCTAACCACCTAATATATAAAATATATGCATACTCCCAACAAGAATTCCTTAACGGAATAATGTCATCGTGCTCATCTATTTAAGCATAATTTGCTGAGCGAAATCAAATACGATATTTGACTGTTTATATATTCACATTTGTGTGATGGAGTTTTGTGCATGCATCCAGTAGGTGCACATACATTTTTTTACTGTACACATATTATTTGCCATAATACTGGGGTTGGTGGATGGGGTGGAGGGGTTAAACGCAAAAGACATTTCCTTTTTATCAATAATACTTCTCCTTGCCTCTCCTTATTCGTGGTGTACATGATGATGAGCGAAATTGCTAAAAAAAACTATATGGAATGGAGACATGGCCCGGGGTAACCTATTTCATTCATTGGGGGCTGTATTCAGAGAGGAATCCTAATAAATGTGCTTTCTCATATTCCAGTCTTATCAATAATTGACAGAATTACATACTTAAAAGATATTGCGTTTCTCAGGGTACTCCTTGGAAGAAGCCCAGAGTTTTTGTGAAGATGATGCACCACATGAATAGGTCCACTATGTATGTAACTTTTTATGATTTATATAATTTATGACATGAAGATTTAATACCATCATCATACCATCATCCCACTCACATACCATGCCTGGCTGAATGCAAACTTCGAATGTCTATATGAATTTAAAAAAAAAGATGTTATATAAAAAAACAGCACCCGTTCAGTTTGTCCACATACTACATATATACCTATATATTTACTCAAGCGATAGTTGGAGTTGGATAACTGAATGGAAGACTCTGTTCGCTAATTTTGTATATAAATTACTCCATTATCTGTAACGCTGTCTTAATGGGTAATATCAGAGTAATAAAATTGTCATATGAAATGGTCCATATATTTATTTACTAAACTATAAAGCAACAAGCAGACGACAAAAAGTACAAGAAACTCTTCATCTCTTACCATTTCGACGCAAAGGTAAATGTTGAAGTTAGAGTTGATGATGATGATGATTTTTTATAATCAAGAGTATCAAGACACACTCTTTTCCCAAAGAGTAGCCAAGAATAGCTTAAAATATTATGAGCATAATTTGGCGTACATTAGCGAAGGCTCGGTGGCGACTCAAAAAGTCCATAATTAATAAAAAGGGTTCGGTTCACACACGCACAGCAACAAAAGTATTGTTCCGTCGTACTCACACTACCTAATATTCTAGTTCATTAGCATTTGCATGCGTGTCGTCACTACTCTTCTAATGCTGCTGACAATGACTATGCATTTCATTCATAGCGTCACTATTGCGAGATATTTTCATGGTCACATTCCCCTTCGCTTTTAGTACCGAGCGGCCGAGTACCGATATAACAGCAACCGAGTTTTGTTTGTTTTTTTTTTGCCAATTTCCGTCGCTGACCAAACTCGTATACCAAAAGGAAAATACAAGTGTCCAACTTTCTTCAAAGACAGTACCGCGTGCGTACTCCCATAAACTTACTTATTGTTGTTACACCATTTTGCAATAGCAATAGCAATGACACACACGGAGCAGCAGCAGTCCTCCATATAAGCCTTCGTGATGTTTTTAGTCCTTAAAAATTCTCCCAAGCTGCATAAATTTTCCCAAGTTTTGCCAACAAAGACTCACGCAAGAGCGTCGACCTCGATTTCAATTTTGTGTTCAAAACACAAAGCAGTATTATGCGAGAGAAAAAAGAAATCACTTGCAAATTTTTTTTTATATAAACACAAAACAAAGGGAGGCTATTTAACTGCACCGAATCCCAGTTCGATATATATATCCCCCTCCTCCTTTCGTAAAAAACTAAACTACAACTGTCCTGTTTTCCGCAAGACGAGTGGCATGCAAATCAAATTGATAACTTGATAAATACGACGACGACGACGATGAGGACGATGAGGATTGCTTATGCTTCTCTGACTGATCCTGGGTGAGCTATTGGAGTGCACAGAGCTCTTCAAACTTTTTCCATGCTATTTATTATGCAGGCAGAGGCAGGCAAAAGTTGGAGGATGAGGACGGATACTTTTTTTATTATTTTATTTTGGAAAGCATGCATACAAGCTGCCTCTCGCACGACGAACGACACACTTGCATGAGCCGTGTTTACCAGGACGAGTGGGAATGGGAAATGAAGTTGAGACGAGGAGGGATTGAACAAGGTGAAGCGAAAACTGATACTGACTGATACTCTTACTTACTCACTTAATATACAAAAATAATATATAGTTCAACAGGGTTTGTTACTGTTGCATACGCTGATGATGATGATGATGCGATGATAATAATAATAATGGTAGTAGTGAAGATGATGGTCCAGGTTTGTTGTCATTACTGACATGGGTAATCTTCTTTTACGATGAATTATGTGAGAGTAGTATGGAATAATAATAATATGCATGCATATTGCATGGACTATAACAAAATATCTGTTGTGTGCTGCTCCGCTCACTGGGCCATTCAGCCATTCACTTATATTTTACTACACGGGAGCAATATATCACCCAGAACAGGGTTATATGGAGACCAATATATCACACAAGTTTTACACCACTACTGGCAACCAACCGGTCGTTCTCTCTCTGGGTGAAATGATGGAACAGTGAGTGGCACTTTGTTAAAATTTAAGGATAAATAATAATAATAATAATATGCATAGAGCAGGAGGAGTAGTGCAGAGAAAGAGGGAGCAGACTCGGGAGTGGGAGACCAGAGACCAGAGAAGAGAAGAGAGAACCGTGTTGGGTTGTGTGTGCGATAAGTAATATATTATAATATTGTTTGTGGAACTTGTGCGTGCCATAAAAAAACGTTCCACCATCCACTAGCACTATCAGCATTTATGATGATGATGATGAGCCGTCCTCTATTTCCAATACGTAAACTTGTATATATTGCTTGCTCAACAAGACTTCTCCAAAAAGTCATTCAATATTGTCAATCTCCTTTCGAGAAGTGCATGCATATGGGCACAGGCAGGCTTTTTTCTTGACGAGAGTCCAAGAAAAAAAAGGTGAAGGCTACAGGACATTATGTTATTATGCTGGGAATGGACTGGTGCCCAAATGTACAGGAACGAAACGAAGGTGAAGAAGACACTTTCGTCGGATTAGTAGGTAGTCCTAGTCCTACTACCAGCGAATGCATTAGTCAATAGTAGTCCGTCAATCAGGCAGACTTGTTGCATGACTGTGAAAGGGACGGACGAGGTCTTTAAAAAAAACAAAGAATTACATGGGACACACGGGGAATGGCTAATTGTTTCCTGGTGTCCACAAGACAAGTGGATTAAAGTAAGAATTCCCATTCCCACCCAACAACGTGAGTAAGCCCACGGAGGACGTTTTTCGTCAAATGGTCCGTGGCCAATTTCCTTGTTTCACAACAATATTTCCTTCGTAATAATCCGTCATCATTCATTCATCATTATTTTTAACTGGGAAAGGGGACTGACTACTCAAAAAGAAAAGGGGGCTATGATGAGACATAAAAAATGACTTACAAAAAAAAATTGCATTGTGTGTGTACGTCTGGTCGCATACGGGGATAAAAAGTATTTTAAAGAAATACAACTCTCTGACACAACATGTGGTACAAGGAATCCAAAAAAATGCAAAATGTTCCCCTGTTTCGCTTGAAACACAGACAGCCAGCGATTTTCTACAATAAAATACAAAGTACATCTCGTTAAAAGAAAATTTTTTTAAAGATACACATGGTCTTCACGGCTTCGGAGGAATCAGAACGAAATTGTGGGATTCCGACTTAACCGATGACATGGTGCATTTGCGTTTAGAGAGTTTTTTTTTGGCATGACGGCATTGCTGCATCAAATACTCTAATTTTATATTTATCATGGAAATGCTACACGTAATGGGCTCCCCTTCCCCTTTCCAATTCGCTTTTTTGCACGTTTTCTTTCAAGCCATTAGAGCATCTCGAACCATTTGACTCTGCGGCTTTCCACATTTCCAACATCTGGAAACCTTGTTTCAAGCGAAGGAAGTTGAGAGAAAAAATGTCTATATAGCTTACTAGCTCTTCATAGCTCTCGTTTTATCCCCTTTTGCTTTTGCTGATGCTCAAGTGTGCATTTTTTTCTGAATGGGGAAAAAGTTGATTTTTCTCTCTCTCTCTTTTCTTTTTGCAAAGGTAATGCGATGGGAAAGATGCGCTTCAGTGAAACATATTAGTATTAGGCAAGAGAGTGTGTACGTCGCAAGTCGGCAGATGGAAGGAACCGCTCTCTCGGAAAAAAGAAATGTATCCACAATATTCACTTTTATTATGACTTTTAGGAGGAAAAACAGCCTCGCCGTGTCAAATAAATAGAGTTGGAGTGGAGGAGCAAAAGATTTCTCAAGTGCATTATTGTTCCAAAGATGAGCTAATAATAATGTGCTAAAAGTCGGGAATAATTGAACTAGAGTATGGCCATGTAGAGGCTTTCTTAAATTCACGTTTTCCTTATATTTTTAATAATACTGTACGATTTATTAAATATTCTTGTCAATTATTATTATTCTTGAGTAAACTTAATCGCAGGATAGTAAAGTCAACATACTTAAGTAGTACAATCATATAAACGCATGGGCAAGGTTGAAGGATATACGTATATTATGTTATGCTAAATTTAGAAAAACTTTTTCTTTACAACTCCAAGTCTTAAAAGAGATTGACAGGAGTAACAACATTGGTAACTTGAGCAAACACCTTTTAATTTTATCGGGATAAACCCATCAACTACTAAAAGGGAGAGAAAAGTGGTTTTAAAAGAGAGTATTTTTCTTGTACGTCAATTGTCTCGTCTCTGCAAAGCAAAGTAAGTAAGTGGTGCTTATGGATTTCGAACCCAACCATTGTAATCTTTTCATTTTTGTACATCTATTTATCACAGAGTATTTAACAATGGGCTAGTCTACAACACACTTGTCCAGGTGTTTCCTTTCAAGTATTTAAGTCATTCACGTCACACAATGCCATCTTGTCAAAACAGTTCCGTTTCCTCGGACGAGTCTCCTTCGGAAGCCGCGGTGGTGGGCTGTGGATGTGGAGCTCCTCCGGATTCCTCCTGCAAAAACGAAGAAAAGCGAACTGTTGAATCAAGGCGCAAAATGTACCAAAAGTTCTAATCAATCAAAAAAAAGAATTTTGTGGAGATATTTTTCTCTAGACGACAGACTCTCACTCAGGCAACCTTTCCTGTTTGTGCCGAAAACGACGCTTTTTGCTGTCGGTTTATAGGTAATTGGGTGCATGCACGTCTTAAAGCAAACTTGATTGAGGACAGCAGAATATATTTATTATGTCAGTGGGAAAAAATTAGTAAATTGCTTTTAAGCATTTTGTACCAACTTTATCTGAAATCCACGTGTGACGCTCAATCCACCTGTTGACATCCTCCTTGGAAATTGCTTTGTCACTATCATTCAGAAATTTATGTAATTTTGCTATCCAGTTTAAGGAGCCGATTCCTCGCTTGTTTTTATCTTTGTACTCCCGTATCAAGGCTTTCCGTTTCGAACTCAGCACGGTGTTTCGTGAAGCTTCAAACGAGATGGGGTTCCTGTCAAGGTAAATAAATACGGAAACGGTAAAAATCATAACTATTATTAAGTTTCAAGTTGACCTGACTAGACTTCAATGATTATGCATAGCAAATGACTTTTAAAATAATTATTTTAAGGATAATCTATTATATGATTGAAATTATTTACTCATAATTAACGCCTTTCCGACGGGGCCTGACAGCTGCAGCCATTTCTTTAAAACTTATAAAAAAATGCAATCAAGAGGCGGGTTGAGACTTGAGACACCTTAAGATTTGACGCAAGTTGTTGGAATAAACTGACTAGACCAAACTCTTAACTTCGGCAGACTTTGGCGGACTTATAACTTTTATACGAGACATGAACTGACTGACGGGCATTTGCAAGATTATCGTAAGGAAATTTGCGGCGATGATGCTAGGTCACAAGGATCTACCTTGGTCATTCCTTCACACAGACATGAGAATAAGGAGGCAAAAATGGTATATTATGGGGTCCATATTGTAGACAAGCAGACAAGACGGAGGACAAGCAAGTGAGGGTAACGTCAGATAGGATTAGTTTGCATAATAAAGTAAAAAATGAATCCAGGTTAGGACAGGCAGGGGCTACCTGAGTACCACTACTTAAAGGGAATGTTGTTGCAGCCAAGTGTACGTTGTATTAGTTGGAAAGAAATGAGCGGAGCCGAACAGGGCTACAGCGTGCAGGCAGACCGCTGGATTGGAGAAAATCTGCCTTTCCTTAAGATAGATATTATATTATTATATGGCTCATCATACTATATGGTTGTCGCTACTAAAAGGTACGCATTAATGCAATGCAGACATGTATTTCGAAGGGTCGAATAAATATAGGTTATGCAAAAAAAGACAGTGGTTTTGGTATTCAGCAGCGTTCGTCGCTGTACGATTTATTTCTGACATTAAAAATTTTCACTAGATATGTATAGACTATGGTATCACACGAGTAGAAAATAGCTGGCTGTAAATTCGTCAGTATCATCATCAAACTGTGTGCACGGTCAACGGTCTGGCTCGTTTAGCTTTAGGTTGGAAAATGCAATTTGTCCTGTAGGTTGACCAGTTTCTGAACAATGAGCAAATTTGGTTGGTATAGATTCCATATTGCTTGAGTAGGATTTTGTAATTTGGTTAGAAGCTATACAGCCAGAGTTCAATGAATACACCGCACTTTCAGTATTCGCTGAGATTACATTTTTTGTTTAATTGTTTTGCAATGTTTCTGACTTTTACACACAAAAGGAAGGACGTTTGAGACAGGGCTCGTTTGAAACGTTGAAGATTATCGTAGCTCGAACGTCATGCAGGAATAAGTAGTCCGTTTCATTTCTTTGCTCGCTCGTCTGAATAATCCTTAGAAAAATCCTTCAAGAGAGAGAATGTGGTAAGTTTTCGATGATTTTCGGATACACGACAAGAGGGAGAGGTGGAGGGGTTTGACGTAATATCAACAATCCCCATCCTCTACTCCCCCGCAACATGTTCCGAAATAGTGAAAACCACCCGGATGACGAATCCACCTGTAACGGTCTAGCCTCCGCCGCCAAAACCACCAGCACCGTACCACCAAAATCCTCCTCCTCCGTTTTAGGCCTGATAATATTTTTTTCAGAATCAAGAATCAATCCGTCCCAGGTTGTACACACACTTTCTTCAAAAAATGTTCACCTTCATTGTTCACGAAAACCTTGTTCTTTTGTTTTTAAAGTTTAACACAACAATTCTCTCAGCTAGGAAATATAATACCACTCCGCCACCACCAGCCCCCTTTTTTTACTGTTGATGTAACGAAGGCAAACTGAAAACTACCAAATAGATTCAGTGACCGGATTGCTTAAATATTGAGTCAGAGTCTGGGAGCAACTTGACCAAAACTAGAATGAGGAGATTTTCTAGGTAAATGAGAAAATGGCATGAGTGGATGGATGATGGGATGCAGCATAGCAGTGTGAGATGAGAGGAGGTGGTTGTATCTCCAACCATGGATGGAGGTGCCGGTGGGGATAAATATTTTCAAACTACGATGACTCTGATCAGTGAAAATGCATGTATGTAAAACTTTATCACGTACGTTACGTAAAAGCGACATGTAGGCCAGGGATCGGCATTTTTTTTTTTTACAAAATTCAGGCTTTCAGATACCCCACGTTACGAGAACCTGGCTGAGGGAGGGAGTCAGGGTTATAATGGTATAATGATACCGGGGTTAAAATTTCAGAAGCTTTGGCAGTGGCCTACGGGACGGACGGACGGAACATGCATTTGTGATGTGTGTGTATGTGTATTATATCGTCGTCGTGCAATTGATATCTCTCCCTGCGTTTTACTTTTTTGGGGATATGAAAGACAAAGATTGCATATTAGCTGTCGTATTAAGTATGTTATCATTGTTGACCATGAAAATGCTGTTAGGTCATGCAAACTCTCTGCAAAATAGCGAGAGAAAGAATCGAAGGGAGACGAAGACGAAAAACTATCACATGCTATATGTTCATCATTAGTTACACATAAAATACAGGTTAGACAGAAGAATATCCCGTAGTCTTCGGACCTATTACGAAATACATATATATATAATATCCAATCACACAAACACGAAGAATCCTGCAGTCCTGCACTAACCAGTTAAAGAGATGAGCTACACACTTTGTGTTGTATACCTAAAATTCACCATTTTCATCCTTATTCCTCGGCTCTGGCGTTTACTCCCTGTTTTGCCACTAGAGAATATAGAGTTTTATTAGCGTTGCATATTAGGTAGGGATTGATGATACGACGATATACTAAAGGGCAACAACAATGAACAAGTCATTCATGATGCTACATGCTACAATTGACTTACAACAACAGAGACGCCATCAATTTTGGCAGAAGAAGGCAGTTTAGCCAAAATTCACGTTTATGGTCGTATTCTAAAGTAGTCGTAGTTGTAGTGTTACGGATGCCACAATCAAAATTGTTTGGCCTTTTCACAAAGTGCTACGTGCATGATGGACCTTTGCGCTTTGTGCATGTACGCACACACACACACAATGTACAACAAGGCATTGTATGAAAAAAATAAAAACTACGACAAGTCTCTGGTCTAATTGTAAGTCCTGCACCACAATAATCCCCACACAAACTCATAACAATCGGTCAGAAATTGATAGAAAAAAGGGGTTGTTTGGGTGGTGTGTAAAATCACTACTAATACTAATACTTGTTGCATCTTCGGAGCTACAACATAACAACATGATACTACTTATTATGAGCAAAATCTGTCGTCCCATAGTCCCATTTTAAATCCCTACAGCACTCCTTTATAAGATCCTGAAAAAAACTGAAATCGCGGGTTTGCTGAACAAATATCTTATCATTTACAGTATCATCATCATCATCATCGTCTCATAATATCATATCAGCCAACATCAATGGAAATGTGTAGGTTGCACACACGACAGGGAAAAAAACTCTCTCGACAAGGAGATCACGATACTGAAGAAAAAAAAGTCGTCGGACCAGGATATACAAAATGAGGAGAATAGCCAAATGTCATGTAAATAGAAGGAGGATGGATTTTGTTAGTGCAGTTGCAGTAGTGGTGTGGTAGATCCTAAAATCTATTACTGGGCTACTCATTCAAGTCTTTGTTGCTTTAGCTATATACATAAGTAAAAGAAGCGGAATTGACAGAGTCGATGTTACACACTCACAGAACGATTTTCATTGATTTATATATCCCTATCCACAAGTAAATTAGTTTTACGTGCTAACGATAAGACCACTACTACTGCTAATCCCAATAATACGTTAGCAATTCATAAATTTACCGTCATCATCATGTTATCATGTCTTTTCTAAATTTTGGGGTTCATTAGGTATCAGTGTGGTGGTATCACATCACCGGGATATTCCTGCAAGGACATACGATATACGGATTTTTCTTTCTTGGGTACATTTCAAATAATATTCTCGGTTTCATCAGCATCATCAACCCGAAACCACCAAAAAAATGATGAATAACCGAATTATACACTTTTTTTTAGCATGCTGCGACTGAGGTCAAATGAGCACACGTCTACTTATTATAGGTCGTTATAGAAATCCGTTTTTAAATCACCGCTGCTGGCTAAAAAGAATGAAGCAACTCGGGAATACAGCATGCCTATATGCCTATTTACGACGTGCCCATGCCCATGTATAGAATTCTAAAATTCCTAATTTTTTTATTTTCATCTCTCTGGTACATAATAATTTGATGATACTGGCTGATTTGGAATGCCAGCCTCGGGTTCGTTTCGCAAAGTTTTTCTAAACGCTAAAATGGGAAACCGTTTTTTGCTAATAAGCGGCGCAAAATTCCTTAGATTCATTAAGAACCGTCGCGGCAACGATTGCAATTGGGTGGTAAATACGCGAGCCAAGGAATTAGGAACTGGGAGATATATACGACGAAGAGGGTACCTAAGCTAAATGAAAGCCAACGCATCACCGTTCTTCTGGTCAGGATAATGTATCCAGGACTTGTTTTCATTAGGTCCGTTTTTAATGAGAGTAGCATTCGCTAGCCGCCGATCCGACATTAATTTGCATTAAAGACAAAACGGCAATAATGTTATTGCTCAAGGATCGTTTACATAAAACCTACCGGCCCCAGAAGCAATAGTCTGAAAAAGGAAGAAAAAAAAATATTTTGCTTGAAAACTGTTTTGAGAATGCGAGAGGAGGCCATATTTTCCTGTTGTCCTTTCTTTCAGAGAATTTCACCAACCACTGAAAGAAATTTACATAGTTAAAACCAAGGACTCGCAAAGCCAGACATCATGGTCGGCATCCATTATTTCATACGACTATCTTATTTCATATATACATATATATTTTATCCAAGAAAGTATTATTTCATGTGGTATTAGACAATTACTCATTACGATACCTACAGCAAGGGTTGAATGCGCCAAGTGAAAAATCATCATATTTCATTAACAGTTACATTAACCTATGGCATGGCACATTTTTTTTTCTCTCAACTTTTTTAGATACCGTTCACCGTTTGCGGATCACGTTTGAAGTAGAAAAAGGTGTACAAATTTCAGGTTCAGGCAAGGTACTGGCACTACTACGCGCTATCAACCTTAACTAGTAACTACCAGTTGATTTTAAATGGCTAGGTCGCCGGTGGGTAGGTAACTTGAACAAAAACCCAGAGAGACTTTTTATGTCACAATCATCACAATCGCAACTCGGCGGACTCGACTGCTGTTGTGGTGTGGTGACATATTATTGCCGACTCGCTGTGATCAGATCAGAACACAGAATGACGTAAAGGAAACCGGAATGGGATCATCGCTGAACAAATTTCATTTCTCTCAAAAAATCTGCATTTTAATCACATTTTTCCTATCGAATGGTGGTGGTGGTGAAATGCAATAAGGAACAAGAGGAATGCAACTGATTGACCTTTCATCATACTTACCACTGCCGTCGTAGTACACGTCAAGTAGTAGTTTTGTGCATACGTGGCACTAGTTTTTTTTCCTGCATCATCTCATCATCATGGAGCAAGTGTAAGTGCATAGGTATTATTATGTGGTATGGGAGGGAGGGAGGCATGCATGCATCTATTCTGCGGAAACATTAGCATCCGCCTCATCATCATGTCATCATCGTCGTCAATACTCCAACTGACCTGAAAAGATATCGGTCAGATGAACAAAAATCACTTGTATAGGAATTTTGAGAGTTTAGCAATTGCGGAGAACCCATTAAAACATTTGAGACACGAACAAGGGAGAAATAAAAAAAAAAGTCGCCACCACTGATAAACTACTATAAACTGCCTGCTATGCTGAGGTAGAGCTAGTGGACAAGTTTTATAGACCATCAATGACAACGTGGCCAAAAATTAATAAGGCAGTTAATACTTGCAAAAAGTAATAATAATTAGAACCAAATGTCAATCAGATTTGGATGCAAGTGACATGACGCATATGGGTAGTCACTTAAATAAAACGTGGTAGTCACGGAGTCAGACAAACGGACAGACAATGCTAGTGGCATCCGACATCAAGGCTGCTACACAACCGGTACCAGAAGACCAGCTCATATAATAATGATGATGTGATCTGTGGCGTGGTTAAATGCATGGTAATAATAATCTAACAAGCAAGTAGTAGTAAGTATGGTTTAAGGTTGGGGGAAAAAAGAAAGCTGGGCAAGACTACTTACTACTCTCTGGGCTACAGGTCGGTCGACACTTCGTGATTCCAAAACAAAGTGAAACAAAATAAAAAACTATGTACATTGCATACCTAGTCAGTCGTCGTCTCTCTGCATCTGCATAGTGGCCTTTACTGCTCGACACTACTTTTTAAGGTAATATCATGTAAAAATGATTGAAGAACGTGTTTCTTCCTCTCTCTCACTCGCTTTGTTGGTTGCTGTTGCTTGCTGCTCGCTGGGTCATTACCCCAAACAAAGTGGTCCAGCAAGATTTCAACTTGCAAAATAATGATGGCAATAATGTGGTGCCTCACCAGAGGTACCGTTAGAGAGTACAACCGCCCTCTTTACCTGTTCCAATTCACAACACAGATCACTTAGCTTCAGCAAAAAGTCATCACAAAAAGTCATCATCTGCAGATTTTTGAGGCTGATAATATGAGGCTTGTGAGAAGTAGTCTCTTGTTCATTTCGACGTCAAATATTGGGAATAGAGGAGGTATCAAAAAAAATCTGATTTTCCCGAGGTTCTTCTGACTGACCAATCTTTGTTTTTATGAAGCTTTGTTTTTTTTCTTCTTCTAAAACAGCGTTATGTTGTAGGTTGTGCCGTGCATGTCATCATGCCACATTTTTTCGTGTTGTTTGCTCATGTTACATTTTCCGAGGTGAAATAAAAATAATATGCGTTTCTTCCCTTTTGTATTACAATTTGCCGCAACCTGAGACATAATATTGTATGTAATTTCATCGTTAATGCTTAGGTTCTGGGTTAAAAGTGCTGTAAAAAAGAGCGCATTAATTTTGTAATAATGGAATGGAGCAGCCGTCTTAGAGAAACTTCTTACTCTTATATATCTTAGGAGACAGACATTTATTTTTTTTAAACTTTCATTGCCAAGTTTCATTGACTACGTTGCGTTATTGGAACAGGAAGGAATAAATGATAAGCGACGAAATTCTATTAATGCGGACAGCTATTAACGTACATTTCGAAGGTAGGGGCAAAGCAACTGTGGTCCGTAAATATAGAAATAGTTCCGCTTTATAGTTTTTAATATTTGTGTATAATTAGAATCAAGAAATTCGCACATTCCCTCGCATCTATTGTGACGGGGACAGCAATAGCAGTTGCCACTCCGGCAACAAGATCGCATATTCACAGAGTCGCACAGTTTAGCACAAACATATAAATTTCCACGACTTCCAACTTTGCATGGCACCTAAAACGGAAAAAAAGAAAATAGGAGTTTGGCATATTTGATATACGAACGAATGTATCAGAAATTCGTTTAGGAAGGCCACCCTTACAGTAAATTCCAAAACACTTTCCGCTGATGATCCAAGCTCGTAGTAGTCTTCGTAATCTTCGTAGTCATATTGCCCTTGCCCGGTCACCAGTGATATTTCCTGGAAAACCCCAGCCGCCCCCAAAAATACGCAGACAAGTTGTACCTTGAAGGGTGTCATTTTGGAAAAAGGTTATAGTAAATCTGGCATTGAGAGTCTTGGCGTGATAATTACGAAACTGATTTTCAATTAATGTATGATCTATTTATATGTACCAATTTATTTGTCAAAGAAGCAGGAAATGCTGCTAAATTATCGCCACATGCATGGAATGATGATGATATCACAAGAAATTAACGTGCATAATTAAATAGTAATGTGTTGTCTCTAGGACGACATATTTGGAACGTGAAGAACAGGAAAGTTTCGCAACGAATTATTGTAGGGCTGACTTTTCTTCAAACCCATCATCGTGAATATGAAGCGAATTTAGGTTTCTGCTGCTGGTGTAGTCGACCCAAAAGCATTTTTGGCTTACTTATTTGCCCATGTGCATGCATACGTAGTACAATAAATGTAAATTCTTTGTTTGTCAAGCTAATTGTGAATTGGAGATGAATAATTTTGACAATCCATAAATAAAACTCATATGATAAACTGAAGAAGTCATTAAAACGCGAGCAATTCCAATATGGCTTACGTCACTATTCTATAATATTTGAAAATGTATGCCTATGTTGATGTAAGCAAAAATTATTTGATGCATTATAATTTTATTTAGTTGAAGGTTGTAGGTCATAATAAATGCTTGTTGACACTACACGTAACGCTGAATAAGGATGATGATATGATGATCACATTTATATGTGAAATAAACTAACAATACAGTGTAATGGGTCAAGTCTAAAAGGAATGACGAAAGTACTTATTCTGATTCTGACAATGAGAACGAGCGACGCTGTGTTATGTAATGTTCAAAAAATTTATTATTTAGTAATAAATGTAAAAATGCTTGTCTGCCTGCGCGAACATCCCGAACGACTTGACTGGAATATTGTCATGCAAATCTTTAAAGCAGCGAGCAGCGATAAGCAAAGTCCCGAAAGATCCATTTACTCCTTCATGCTTATTAAAAGTGCATGAGAATCTACCATCCTATGCTTGTCTCCTATGCAACAACACCAGATTTTGCTACTTGTAAGATGTATATTGAAGGTGGTGACACGTGCAAGGCAGAATTAGGAGTTGGACAGAAAGACGAAGGACACATTCAGGAGGAAGTCCCATAAAAGAATGTAAAATAGGCTCTATCGCAAATACTTCTTTCTTTACTTCTTCACAAATGCACCGGGTCGTATCTTTCCAGCAGATATACTATTCAGCTTGGATGCAATAATGAGCCTTATCGTCTTGGTTGATAACATTATATTTCTAACCCAACTCTTGGATGGAACGTTCATTTCATGACACATTATTGCTACTTCGTCGTCAAAAAAGAAACCCAATGTACGATTGAGACGTGGTGGGTGAGTAGTAAATGCAAATTCATATGATGATGATATTACTGCTTGTTTAGTGATTTGAATATCCTTGAAAGTTATACAAGAATAAACCTGGACAGGAAAAAAGTCAGTACGAAGCCTACTTACTTACTAATGTGAACAGCATTCCATTTTCGGATCGTCGGTTCACGCAACAACCACTGGTGAAGCTTGTGAAGACGCTAAAAATCTTCTGTGACATATACCTAGTGATAATTAAAAGCAGAATCTCCGCTGCGTTTAGTATTATACTTTCGTCGAAACTAGTCGAAATTAGTTTTATTACTTTCAATCTGGTTATTTTTTCCAAATCAAAAAATGTCAGTTACTGGAAGGACCACGGTTACTTTTTCGCCAATACCTGCGTCGGCCGCTGGACCATCCCCATCCATGCCTACTGAGTCATCATGCGTTCCAGACAATCAAGGGACTGCTGGAGGAGGTCAGCCTGGCAATCCACAGTTGGGAAAAGACGTGGCTGCAACTATCCAGTATGAGTATGATACTAACGGTCATCATTTAACGGTCACTTCTACTTGGGTTCCAGGAAGTTACCACTTCACCACTCACCCACAAGGGTAGGTTTGATAGTTGTTAAAAATGCAATATTTGTAACAAAGTTTTCTCCATGTACTTGTTGTAGTTATTTCCAGTGCCACTGTGATTTCAGTAAAATGTAGTAATACAACCTTATTTATTCTAAATTCCAGTGATCAAGCCGTTCTCGTTCCTATGCAACATTTGCAAGCAATTGAACGCGGTATTCAATTAGCTCAAGATTGCTTGTCACTGACAAACGCTCTTCCTCCAGAGATTCCAGCTGTCATCCCACATCCCGACTCTTTCGCCTGTATCCGCCATTTCCAGTAACATGAATTCCAGTGATGATTTCAAATTTATACGTATTATGAGTTGAAAAGTTGTTATAATAGCAGATTAATGCGACTTGGAATAAAGGAGGGATTTTCCCAAGAGAATAATAATAATAATGATCAGTTCTGTTGACGCGTGTATGTCATTATGTCAAATTAAGTAGATTTATACCGATATACTATAAGATTACATAAGAGTATTATCAGGAATGTCCGTAAAGTATTCCGACTTTAAGCATGTTTAATTTGTAGTCTACAAATATTTAAGTAGAACGAATATAAATTAATAACCAAACCGGAACGTAGTCAGGGATAGGAGGGTGGAGCGTACCATATATGCAACGGGAAATGAAAATGACGATATAAAGTTTTTCTTGATATGTTATGCATTTCGAATGAAATGAATGGCATTTTATGTTTAATCGCGAGAGGTGAAATTTGTCTCTGAAGCCCCACAACAACCAACATTCAAACAAGGTGACATGATTTGCATAGACTAGGCATAATATTATAATGAAAATGAATTACAATTACTAAAGTATTGCAAAGATTGAGTCATTTTAGTCGTACGTGTCCGTCCATGCCGCTAAGTATGTACTTAACACCGTTACTTAATTAACACAAGTCAGGATTAGTGGATTAGTCAGTTGTGGACATACCGGGTCACCGCCGACATTCCCCAGGGGTGGCGTAGCTTAAAACTTGGCGGGGGTCCCAAATAGAAAATTTTTTCGCTCGCTGCGCTCGCGAAAGTCGGCGCATCGCGCCGAAAGTGCCGCTTCGCGG
>JAANSN010003376.1:0-18849 GCA_036850665.1 Dicranocentrus wangi | reverse complement strand
CTGTCCTGACTAAACGGCTGAAGTTAATGAAACGAACAAAGGTGAAATTTATGGGTGGGGTAGGGTTTTAAAATTCAGTTGATGGGAAATAATAGGTGGATTAGGATTGCATCATTCCTAGTAGACATTCATCCAGTATGACGTTTCCCAGTATTGTGGAGAAATGAATGCTGAGTTTTGAGAAATGCTAAAATAATGGTTAGCAGCAGCAGATTTAGAGTTAGAAATAGGATTCATCATGTTCATCTGCAGACACGACTGGATATAATCTGATCTTCTGTGTATATTTGAGAAAGAGAGAGTGAACATTGGAGATAGATGCAAGATGCAAGTAGGGAACCCATTGGTCTTTTAGATCCCCTGTTTAATGAGCTCCTTATGTAAATGAGCTATTCTTTGTAGTAGTGTAATCCGAACTCCGAACCATACATACTGGGAATCAAATAATGCATAGACAAAAACACTCACGGTGTGAGTCACGATTATTATGATGCAACTCGCCAAGATTGAAGTTCACATTTAGCAACTCTACTTACTACTTTGGTATCAAATACACAAGAAAAAATATATATCGTAAGATGACGTGGGTAATAAACGACGAGTTTGGATTTTCATGTAACCATTTTCTACAAGTTGTATACTGACAATGAGTAAAACCAAAGTTCATAGATTTTTCATGTTTTTTTAGCTTTTGGGTGCTTCTAGCTCCTACTCCATAAAAGGATCTATGACATTGACATCACCCAACAACTTATGTAGTTTTGCTTGGGGGCGAACACAACATTTCTCAGTTGTTTTTTTTTTACATTTCTCCTTCTTGTAAAATGCAACATTCGAGAATTTGTTATGTTTCTTATTGCAGATTATTACACATTGCCTTAACTGGAGTATTGAACAATGTGAGCGGCTTTTCTCAATTCCCAAGTGATTAATATGGAGATGTAGATATATTGATTTTGTGCTATGATTATTCTGTGAAACGTACTTGAGCGGCTAGCTTGACAACATCCATGTTGTTGATTTTCCCGTAGTTCCCGTCCTGCTTGAAGGTTACGTTTCCCATATGAAGAATACCAGCAATGATGTAGAATACTTCATCAATTTCGGAATCTTGAAAGCCAACCCTGGACATGGCGTCTTTGACAACAGCAAACTGCTTGGCGTCGTCTTGCCCTGCAATTTTTACCTGGCCCTGTAAAGCACATGAATCTCATTACTGTAGATCTATAGCCCCGTTGAAATAAAAGCAAAACATTGCGGCATGTGGTAGGTCCTCATACATACCTGGTTCAAGTAGTGATAATTTGTAACACTTCGACTAAGGTGGAGTTTGGCCATGGTAGAGTCATCCAAACCGGTGAGAACCTGGTAGAAAATATGAAAGTTCCTTTCCCCTTGGGATTGAGAAATGACACGGGACTTTTCCAAGAGGTAGTTCAAAATGTGACCCCCAATTGGACTTCCCTAAAATAAGAACAGTAAAATGACATAATAATGAGCTAAAGATCGAATCCTAAGAATGCTAAGCATATTTTCAGCTTGTCACATTCAATATTTACGGTCTCATTCATCAATGTCATTTGAGTGACTACTTCCGCAATAATTGACAAATTGATGATATGATGGGTAGCAATAATAAATCGAGAGAAATTTTTTTCCAGGCCCAGCCATCTCTTCATCACATCTACATTATCATTTGATTTGCTTGTGTAGTTTGAGAACATCAAGATAAAATTGTGTAGGAATGCGAGTTTAAATCGAAAAGTGCCGAGATAACCAAAAAAACGACCTGATTGTCCATTTCGCACTTTGTACATAGCTTGATGTATCTAAATTATACCTCTACCATATATAATGCCGTTGTATGTCATGTTTAAAATATGGAGCAGTGCAATTACTCATAATAATAATAATTGCGTGGAAAAAATCTAGCTCCGTAACCTGTATCCATACTCAATATAATAGAAACGTAAATATATTTAAATCGGTCATGTCAGCGTTTACGTTGATTTATGTAGGTTTCGTTTATGCAAAAATCTTGATGTTTTTTAAACCTATGGTAACCCATAGTCAATGTATTGTTGTATAATATTCAACTTGAAACAAAATAAACTGTCAAATAAGCTAAAATACGGAGGGATTGTAACATGCACTGAAGCGAACTAATTTAACAAGGAAATGTGTAGCCGGAATAAATGGGAGGACTGACCCTGAAATCAAATTCGATGTCCATATATTTGCCAAATCGACTGGAGTTATCATTCCTGTTCGTCTGAGCATTTCCAAAAGCCTCCAAAACAGGATTGGAGTAGAGAAGTTTGTCTTTGGTGGACTCCACTGTGGATACATGCTTCGAGGCAGCAGCAATATACTGCAGGATTTGCTTAGACGCCTCTGTCTTCCCAGATCCGGACTCGCCTGTCAAGTCAGAAAAAAAAGCATAACACACCAGGTCAATTTGAAGCTTGAAGCACGTACTTTATGATCACCTAGAGAGAACATCTTTCAATTTTGAAGGTATTTATGAGTGTCTATGACCTATTCCATCATGTAACTCCCAACCAACCACACGGTATATTAGAAACGAGAGGAAAAAAAAGTGATTCAGTCATTTACCAATCCTTTTCCCATGTATCAACTGACCGCTTGCTTAAATGCAGCCAGTGCTAATAGCATAATAGCATGTTGTCAGTTAAACAGTTAAATAGCGTAGCGTAATAAAGAATGACTCGAAAAATGTAATATTTGCTACAAGGTGTAGAACGTGATGTGATTTTTATCTGCTTGTTGAACAACTCGGAGGGATTATATACTTCTGAAACCATTTGTTCCTCGTAAGTGGCTACATATATTATAAGTATTCAAGAACGGATTGTAAATCACAAGAAAAAAAGCATTTTTTTTCTGCTAGGTGCAATACGAATATATATACGCAAAATGGCAATAAAATGTGAAAAATGGAAGTTGGCCGCTTGGACTAAAATGTGCATCTCTTGCATGCTGTGTGGTTGTTGTTAGCTAGCGCGATGAGATGAGAGTCAAGTTCAAGGTTTCATAAAAGTTTCTCAAAACACAAATTTTCATTAAATATTATCATATCATTAGTGTGATTACTGTATATATATGCTTTTTAAGCCCTTTTACCTGAAATCAGAATGCACTGATCACGATTTTCCTCTCTGAGCTGCTTGTATGCATTGTCGGTCAACCCAAAACTGAAACAAGAAGGGTACAATGAAGCATTAACAAATAACCATCATTTCATCATTTACTCGAGTATTATGTACACTTTTTGTTTCGTCGAGTATTTAAAGAGAAATAAAAAAAAAAAGGAGTGAGTTGGGTCGGTAAGCATTTGCCAACAAAAATAATATAATTTAGGTAGTCCCCTCCAAAATCCCCTCTCGTTTCAAAAAGGGATTTGTGTGGGGAAAAAAGTCGAAGACTACGGTGTACTTAACTTACTCTGTATCTACAAAAGTGTTAAATGAAATCTGTGTTCACGCTATACATGCCGCATTTTTGCGTTTTTCAACTTAAACAAAAAAAAATTGCAATACTTACAAACTATAATAATGATACGATGTACGATTCATTCAAGCAGTCAACCACTGCAGCAGCAACCATGTGATTTACCGATAATTAACCAACTTAAAGTTTTTGCCTTTTTTTATCAAAAGAAAAAATATAATCGCATAAGAGAGATATATATACGCTTATTTAATGTCTACATTTTGAAAATGGAGGAATATAATATTCATTTTATAATTCATAACTTTTCATCCGTGCTCCCATATCAATAAAAATACAAACAAAAAAAATCACCCTTAAAACGCTGATCACTACTGCTCAAGTTGGCCGATCTACTTGTGTATCCCATAATAGCATTTTGTATATATATTCTTTTGCAATGCAACATCAAACATTTGCAAAAGTGCCGTTGAGAATTAAAATGTTAAATATATTTAACGGGGTCGTTAAGACAACAAAGGATTAGAAAGGGGCATGGAGGTCAGGTCTGCTAATATTTGATCAAGTAGAAATAATACACACTCAAAAATTGACTTACACATGAGGGGCCACTTCAATGTAATTCACGTTGTAATACTTTTTTATAGAGTCCTCTCCATAAATTGGCAGCGTTTTGTACGGATTCAGGACAATCAATACTGGTCCGATGTATGTCTGTAAGAGGAAAAAGGAAAATTGCACTATGAATTATATGTGTCAATATATTATGATTATCACTCCGACTTTTGCATCTGCGCATATACCTATATATATATATATAGACATTGTTTCACGCCTCATCCCTTTTGGTTCAACTGGCAGGAGGAAATCTTCTGTCAACGTGCTTTTTTTCGCAAGTTGTATGCAAAAATGCAAAAGATAAAGAAGAAAAGTGCATCGCACCGCAATGCAACCGCAAGTCTTAACAGGTAAGTGCAAATTCAATACATGTTATAGAGAAGTATACATGGTGTAAAATTCATCGAGAGGAGCCTGTGTGAAGTGCAGCGTTTCGACATCCGCTAACCGTCGTCGATTCATAAACATGAGAGCAAAGAAATGAAAGTGGCTTTTTAAAAAATGATGAATTAGTAAAAATGATGGTGATGATGATGGTGATGATGTGGTTGTATATTTAATAATGATACGGTTTCCTTTCCGCATACGAGAAGGTGAATGCATTTTCATACTGATTGCAGTCACATTATTGTTCATGCCTTGTTGCGCGTCTATTTCAGAAGTGTATTATTATTCGTTCTAGAATTGAATTAAAACAGTTCAGTAGTGTTCACCGTCTAAATCATCATCTGTGGTGTGATGTGTGTGTTTGTGAACCGAAAAAAAAATAAACTAGGGGATTCAATACACGCCGTGACTGCTGCCAGTGCTGCCGTTTTCTGAGGTGCTGATAAGTAACATGACGCGAATTTTTTTTTAGATACTTTACTTTAAGCCTCTCTGAAACTTCTTCCGCTCCTAGCAATAATAATGCACACATATATCCCATTTTGATGAGGATTGTAAGTTTGATATAATGTGATTGATATTGACTGACACACAATTGACGCGTTCAATGGTAAATAGAAAATTCATTCTACAAGAAAAAAAAAGCCAGCTTACTTCCCTGTACCAACTATTTCTGATTTCACGCAATGTGATATAAATGATAAATTTGCCGTCGAGATGCTAAGATGCTCTTTTAGCAACAACTAATCCACTGCATGCATGTGTGTGGGTATATTAAATGCTCCTTTTGGAATTTTTTTTTCTCTATATATCTCATCCTTTCTTTGAATCACCGTAACTTACTTTCACTTCTGACATATCACCCAATGATACGCAAGTTTTTAAATTGACAATGTGAGCTGCACAGTGGGAATATAATTGTGGAATGATATATTGATTATTTTTTGTCAATATCCACATCATAACGTGGTTACTCTACTCCTCTCGGTAATCCGCAACCATTAAGACCACGCTCTGCTGATGAATTATTATCTCACTTAAAGCGTAGGACAGCGCCAATTCCTCCATGTCGTCCTTCCCTTATCGGTGATTAAAAATTGATTTTTGTATGCATTTTAATTATGTCATTTTCCACCGTCGTAGTTTCTTAGGTATGCATACATGTAAAGAAAAAGTTTGAATGTGAGAAGAGATTACACAAGTCATCTCTGACTAACTGACTCTCCGTTGGCATCATCAACCAGATTAGGAAAAAAAGCATGATGTGTCTGTTTCTGACTGAAAGGGACTAAACACCAACTCATTCTTTCAGGTGTATTGTATCAATCTGCAAAAAAGTGAATGCCCACATGCATGATGCACTCTGAGATGATTGTATGAACAAAAAATGTTGTGTTGAATGTTTATTTATTTATTTATATATACGGCATGCATACGGCTCTTGCTTTCATTTTCCCTCAACTCGAGGCTAATTTAGTAGCGTCTTAGAAATTGAATATGAACGATTCATTAATTTATCATTTTGACTGCATGCATATATAGCCAATTTTCTGATTATGAAGCACGCCCATCCCCAGACTACTCCGGACAAAACACTGTAGCAGCCACTTCCTTATTAATCCTTATTGAAAAAGTGTCTAGCTACACAACAATTATTGTCGAGAAGGAAACACTTGTGTGGTGTCGTCTGCACAGGAAGCAATTTTTTTTTTTAATATTCTTATTTGGTATGAGATAACAATATAATATTCTAACATAAATTAATATATATATACGCCTCTTGTAGACACAAACATGGCAATATTTTTTGCAAAGTGAAACGATTCTGGTGTATGATAGCGCCTGTCAGGTAAGAGTAGAGAGGATTGCAAGGTACATACTATTTAATTGTTAAATATATCAAATGGATGACAGGTGTTTTCGACAGGTCGCTGCAACTGGGGCGGTTTTATGAATTGTCCTGTCTTATTCTGCTCGTAGGGGGCGGGGAACAACACATTATGCAGTTTTGAAAAAATGCCCCACATGGAAGTGGTGGAACTTGCTCATAAAATGTCTTTCCAGATCAGTGAAGCAAAAATTACGATTAGATCGCCAGGAGAGTAGGAATCCAACTGCGACCTGAGCATTTTTTTTTACAGATCTATAGAATAACGTGGAGCAGGTCAATACGAACCAATTCAAGAGTTGATTCGGACCCTGGAATTTGTAACAAATTTGGGACATTCCTACGAGAGAATACACGTAAGTTCGACAGACCACGCCCAACTCAAAGAAGCCACAATGGAGTTGATACTATGGTTAAACTTTTAAGAACGACGTATGAATCGAGGCATATCTATATGCCCATGTCCCCCGTTTTAATTAACTCTCCAGCCTTTGACGTGCGTGCGTGTGTGAACATGAACTGAATTTGAAAGCCATTAGTTCCGGCTCCGCACAATACTCCATTTATCAGGTATAAACCTCAGCTTGACACTTCATTTCATGACAATTTTTTAATTGTTTTAAATGTCCATGTGCCAAGGCTGAACTTTTATAATCAACCATGTGTGTAGTGTAGAGTAGATACATAAAGCAGGCAGAAAAACTGTTGACACGTAACATTATTCTGATGATGATGATGACGGTGATGCCGATGATAACGACTAGTTGGCACATCTGCCTCCTGTGATAGTGCACCTTTAACGTTTGTTTCTGACCTTATTGCAGTTTATTCAATACGAGATAAATCTCTTTCTCTCTCTCTCTCCCTCACTCTCCCTGATTAGATAACAAGGGAAAAAGGCAAATTCCAAGTTTATGTGGCAGAGCCGAATTTTAGATGCTATAAGAACTCATAATATAATACTCTCCTCAATGAAGCAAATTATATATAAGCAACCTGCCCCTATATTGCAGCAACCCTGTCGGCGTGTGTATGTAACACAGGACAATCTACATTTTCAAAATTGCAGTCATTTGTCTTGTCATTCAATTCATTCAAATAACAATGAAAATCCTATTAAATCTATATTTAACTAGGAATAACTTAGCAAGAAAATGGATTATGATGATGAGGTAAAAAAAACGTGAAAATGGGGACATTGGCAGCAGGAGCAGCAACAAGCAGTGATTCGTTGTGCGTAAAACCTGTTGTCTATTAGAAAACAATTGCGTATATTATATGAACTGTAACTCACGACGACGACGACGACGAGTCATGTCGTTGTTGTACATTGATTGTTTAATAATATATAGGTAATAATGGGTAGTTAGGTACCCAGCTGAAATACCTTTTGATAAAAAACAATATGCACCAAGTCAACTCCTGATTGAATGAACTCACACATAGTGGCATCTTCTCTGGTGAGGTGTGCCAAGTGTCAAGTGCCCCATACCGGCGGCTGTCACCCCATATAACACTGAGTTTTATACTCATTGCAATTATTATTATGAGGAATGTAAGTACTTTACCGTTTTGAAAATTATTCGTGCCAACTCAGCTAGCAGCACTCAAAAGCTCTCTTCTATAAATACTGTGATGTGCCTTTTGTCTTTCAACCATTTGTACATTGTGTACCTCTAATACTTAGCTGATCTGTATGGACCGTGCATTTATAAAAAGAAATACCTGAGGAAACAATAATACCTTTATGATGATGAGCCTACTACAAAGTGCTTCTTTTCTTCTCACGATTTGCAGATATTTAGCTCTAGCGTGTTGTAAGAGAGGTTGAAAATAATCAAAAGTTTAAATCTCAACAGGCTAGACTCACCAGGTGAGAATTATCGCGTGGCAAATAAAACATCTTTTAACACATGAGTTGATTCGACCCTGCCCACTTGCAGAAAAGAATTGCATTGTACATGATATTTTTTTCTAGTTTACAGGTTGTTAGATAAGTTTTTTGAGGTGGTGCATATGCGATGTGCACGCTGGCTATGGTTTTTATATAAACGCAGTGAGAAATATTGGGTATGTCCCTATTGCAACGAAGGATTCGTAGATTTGACCATGAAATTGAAGTATTGCAAAAATAGTCGTCAAGACGAGCTTTATTCGAGGTGATAACGCCACGCGGAAATGCTAAAGCCTGATTACATCACTTCATTATTTGTGAATCAAGATCGGTTCGGTATTTGACATAATTACTGGCGAGGTTACTTGGGATGGTTTAACCACAACATTTTTTATGCCGGTATACCATGACGTCACGTGTGCGAGCATCCTTCTGTAGCTCCACCATGAACGATAAATTTCTCATGTCAACTTAAATTAGGATTTAAAATATATTTTTTTACCATTATATATACCAAACCTCAATTTGAGCAGGGGTTGTGGGTGCGCTCCTCCTGCTCCTCTGAGCAACAAGAGATTCCCGTGATTTAGCAATATGCCATCGCTTGTGAAATGCCATATTATGCCACCCACTACATTTTTTAAATATGAGAGATTCAGGGATAATTTCACCTACAAGTGCAATGGCAAATGCAAGCACACCCTGACCACCCCGTTTCCTTATTCGTCATCATCATTATTACAAGTCGCAACCCCGACGGCCAGGGGAAAAACCCTAGGCCTATCTCCACAAAAAGGAAAGAAAGGAATGCGTGTGTAGGTGTGTATGGAAGTAAAAGCTCTCCAAGTTAGCCTCTTCTTCATCACCACCACCATGCACCACCGTAATAAATGGCTCAATGGCTGACTTCCCATGGATAATAAATGGCATGTCAAACTTTAAAATGTGCAGGGAACAATAAGGAGATACACGAGCAATTCAGTGGTGCCGGCACGACAAGTGTCTAATTTTTTTTTAAATTTCAAAATATTTTAGGCATAAAATTGAGCATGCGCGGACTCAAGGCAATAAACAGATTTGGATAGAATCAAAACTGAAAAAAAAACTTACATAGATTATATCACCACGAAACCGCTTGCGAAGATTTTCAATGAACTCCTCCGTGTTGTCTGGGTCATCTAAGAGAACTGCGTCGGCAACACCTACGGTGTCCCTGTTCTCTAGCGCGTTCTCCATCCGCATTTTGACAGAGTTTGTGTTGAAACAAGGCCTCCAGGTGGTCGCAAAGTTAAATTACGGTTTAGAAGGGAACAAGTTTTTTGTTGGGAATTTTGTTGAGTGCGGCGCGGAGTCGTGGTCGTGATGGCTCTCTAATATCTCCTCGAATTTTTCAAATCGACAGAAAAAAACAATAATTTCACTACCAATACATTAACCTTTCTTTAAAAACATTTTTAAAATATCAAACTAGAAAGATGGATAGGTGTATTAGGGATGTGGGTAGAAAGCACACTACCACTGCTACCACTTAAAAAAGAGACTGAAAAATGCTTTAAAAAGAAGTCCAATTAATATATATTATTTCTGCAAATACCTACGCTCTCTTCTCTCCACAGAGAAAAAAAAGTGCACAAGCGCAGCAACTCTCGCAAACTCAATATACACGATTCACCTTCCTGATAGTGCAGCCCACGGCATCGGTATCAGGACTAACCAAATGGGAGACACGACTCTAAAGTAATTTATTCTTGAGATCACAAAATATCCTTATCAAATTTGACATACCTAGTTTGAGGGTCACCACCAGTCACCAATGCCATCACTACATTACTTATTATTTCGCTTTAATTCAGGTGTACTCTCTGCTCTGTTCATCATGCAGTTTCACATGCGAAAAAAAATACCTGGGAACGTACCATACCCTCACTCCGCCGACATACATACTTGATTTCACGATATTTTCAGATAAGACTGACAAAACTCTCTCACATCCTGAAACTAACATATTATATATTAGCACTGTCTCTATATTATTGCTTATCTCCTGTGTTGAAAGCTACAGGTTCACTTGACAGATATTTGCTTGCTGCTGGCTACAAGAGGGATCATCATGACTAAACCGAACAAGTAATAATTTTTGTGCGAATTTGTAGGCAACTAAGTGAGTAACTATTGAGTTATTCTAGACCGCTCATAGGCCGACTTTTTTTTGCCTTATTGTCGGGAAAAAGTATTCCATAATATATTTCTTCTAGTGATGTATTCAATAATAATATCTAAATCTTTTTTTTTGACACTGACAATGAATCATTTGGATATATGCCCTCCTGAAACATATTACTATGGTTTCCATGCCTCTTGAATTTATTTTACAAGATGGATGCTTCCGTTTTGAAGTAGGAAACTGTTAATTTTACACCGAACTTTTCATTTCATTTTCAATAGGACAAGACGAGTTCGCGGTGGTCAGTAGTATTTTCAATATAATAAGTAATTGCATATACAGAAATTGGAATCGGCTTTCGAGCGGTCGTCGTATGATGACGTATCCTCAATGAAACTATACTACTGTTGTAAGTCATCAACGCATTTACACCTGAATCATATACACTCGCAAATGAAGTGTCAGCTCGTACATCATACAATATACTTTATTATTATGATTCGCAAGCATCTGAAAATTCCAAAAGGGAAAAAACTGGTATTGCAAACCCCGATAAGATAGCTTACATTTTAATACACGCCACAGCATTCATTACGCTATAGACTTTTTGTAATTACATGACTACGAACGAGTATGTCTGAATGGGTAATAAAATGCGAAACGTAATTTTACATATTATCGTCGTCGCGTCAATTGTTTTCAATAGAATTTGACTAAAATCATGGATTATGCAAACAAAATAAATAAGTAAAATGGTTATTTGATATAGTTATGATTTTACGCTAATGGAAAGGGCTCGTCCTCATCATTGGAGCATAATATGCGAAAAATTTACATTAATACTCCCTACTTTGAATTGTGCATTAAATAAATCAAATTGCAACTTGTCTTCAGCCGGTCGGTCTGAAAAACACACTTCTCACTATACGACAACTTTTTTTACGATGTAAAAAGTGGTGATAACCAAAATCTGCACAAGTGTGCGAAGTTATCAAATTTGACGATAAATCAACCAAAGCCTTCCTCTATCAAACATTGGCAATTAAAACAAATTCCTTTCTTCCTCTCAATTCCATATTTCACTTATATCTTGTCGTGCGGTTATCATGACGTGACATTAATACATGAATTGTTTCACGGACCTGCTTTCGTATATAATATATGCATTTTACGTCAGCAATGTAACAATATACAATACATGGTACGGATAAGGTTGTATAATCCAGAGCAAAAAATGCCTTTTATCCTTCTTTTTTATTAAAAAATTATTCACCTGTAATTTACTCCGTCGAAAATCTCCGTCCAAAACAATTTTCGGCCTCCTCTCAGAGAAATGAACTAAGTCACATTGTAATCACACAAGAAGCGGGCGGATCGATAGACCGAAACTCAAGGATGGGTACTACTTTTCTCCAGAACCACACAACTTATAAGTTACCCTCTGAAAAACATAATTTTTTTGGATAAAATTTTCGAACTGATGAGTTAACGCTAAAAATATATATATCGTTTTATTACAAGGCACATAATATCTTTTCACTGTCTTTCACACAAACTCTCCCAACACTTTACTATCACTCAAACAAATTTAGTTTAGGTCTACATAATAACGTTTCCCTTTTTTTCTTTGTGGTCTCTCTCATGAGCACACATTGCACCATGCAAATGGTCACACTGACTGTCAATGACGTGAACAGAGAGAGAGAGAGAGAGAGACGTTGGTTGAGGGAGAGAGAGAGAGGAGCAAAAACGCTAATGGATGAAAAGTGGCTAGAGATACAATTATAATATTTGAGTTAGTCGGTGTCCATCGATGATAGCAAGGGATATTAGCGTTTTTAGTAGCACCATCACCACCGTTGCATTATTCCTGCAATCAATCACCTCTCTGAAAAAGCTTCGCTATCTCCGTCTCTGACTCTTACTTTACTACAAGTCCATTATGCACAGGGAAACAGCAGAAGCAGCAGCAGCACCACCGACCGACTAAGAATGTGCATAGCGGACTTTGTGATCGCAATAAGTCTCTCTGGCTTCATATATATCTGTTTTCAGCATGATTTTTATATATTCTATTCAAATCAGCACTCTAAATTGGTGTCTACTGCGGGAGACGGAGGGGGCACAAAACTAGGTATATTATATTATACATAAAAAACTTCTCTGCGTTTACTTTTTTTTATCTGGTTGACCCCTATATACTGCTTTTGTAACACGATCCGATTTTCTCCCTCTCTAATTCCTAATACATCCAACCCCAAAACTATTAAGGTCGTCATGTGAGGCTATTAAAAAGGCGGTGTACGCCTCGGTAATAATGGAAACGAGATGCAAAGTAAGTAAAGGTTTTTGTTAAATCATTAGTATGCAGGCAGGGCAGGGGTCAGGAGGAGGAAGATATATTGTCCTGTCGTACATGCTATAAAGCAAACACTTTTGTATTTACTTACTGGCGTCGTCGAAAGGAGAGAACCCATCGACTAGGTGATACTGATACTGCACAGTGACACTCGTCGACGACCCATGGACATTGCAGAATTTCTGTTAGTCTTAACAGAAAGCACGCCAAACGAATACTGACTTGGGCTTGACAGGTAGCACAGAAAACGTGAAGAGAGAGAGAGAGAGAGAGAGAGAGGTATTATTGTGTTGTTTTGCAGACTCTATGTTTCTTTTAGCAGAGACTTCACGTCTGAATCTCCTTCACAGAAAAAATGTGCGTATATAGGAAAGTGCATACTACAAGTAAGTATGTAATAATAATATGGCTAGGGTGAATTTGTGCTTAAAGGATTTTTTATATGGGGGTTTCCTTTGCACGTTACGTTAGTTATTTTCTATAGATATTCAGAGATCAAAATGTTAGGTCGTTTTATGCTTTAAGTGCAAGCAGCAGTAGGCTCGTATATGTCATATAGTCGTATTAGCGCTTTGTTCCTTAGGCTTTCTGTGGGCTTTATTATAGTTGCTCCACTCACACTGTCTACACTTCTGTAGGTGGAGGTGGAGACGAAAAGAAGTAAGCAAATAAAGCTTTTTTTTTGGTGGTTTTCTAGTTATAAAGTTGGTTCTGTGTCTGTGCATTATCATTATTACATTTTAGGAGAATATATGAAGCGCGAGCGAGCGATGATGAGATTTACACGAGTTGAACTCTTGTACGTTAAAAAAAATGAAGTTTTGTGCAAATTGCATGTAGTAAAAGTAATAATATAATGGCAGATTTAAACAAGGTGAGATGTGTGAGATGATTAAGTTGATGTAACAACCGGCCGCAAACTCTTCCTTTCATTTCTTCTCATAAAATAGAAATGCCAATATGGGGGAATTTAAAATAAGCCTTTTTCTCTCTCGATCATATCTATTTTATTCGCTGACGGGCTGACCTACACAGATATGCGGCGAGGATGTGTAACATTGACATATGTGGCGAAAGCAGAATATGAAACGAGAATAAATTTGGTAATGAAATGAATGACAAGACGAACAAATTCGTTTCATGTTGTCGGCAAGTTGTTATTATATGCATGACGAATCCAGTGAACCATAAAATATTCCGTATTTGTTGTATTTTTGGTGTTGTGGATGGAAGTGGGGTTAGCAGAATATTAGAATTGTATTGGAAGAGATTGTGCATGACAATATGAAGTGTGTGGCGAAAACCTAACGAAACGAGCATTTGTTTGATTCGATTGATTGAATAATTGAGCTGTGTTCATGACTGGGGGAATGAAAGCTGTAATTTTTGGAGAGTGCAGCAGTGGCAACGCGAATATGCTTTCAAAAGAATTATATGCAGCAGGGCTGAGTAATTGGTCCGTTGCAGGCAGGTTACGACGACGACTGCGACTTGACATGGGACCGTTTCACTTGGACTTTGATGGGGAGCGCAAAAAAAACTTTCATAATGTGGAACATGGAAATGGAACTCCCCTAAACCCCAACTCAAATTTTAACATAACATATGCGTTGCGTTGCATCGTAAAAAAACTCAATTTGCTGCTAATGCTGCTGGTCTTCACAACCTAAATAAATGAGTTGGGTTAAAGGAGGATGTGTAAATTCACCAAAAATAAATTTGGTGGTTTTGAGTTTTGAGGTTTTCGCAAATGGATTGTTATTGGTAAATTAACTGCGAGGCAGGCAGAGAGATACGTATTATTATATTTGTTTACTAATTGAACGAGTCAAAGCTGCGGATTTTATGCTGTACTTTTTGGGTACTAAACACAAGTACACAACCTCTACAAAGTACGCTCATAACTGATTCATAACCTGTGAATCATATACATGCTAAAAATCTGCATTTAAATGCAAATTTTCCAATGAAAATACGCAGTTATTATACTTTTTCTTGTAGTTTGCTTCTTTGCTACTACGAACACCAGTAATTACTCTAGTTTTCGGTATATAACGCTCAATGATCTATCTGATCTCGAAGCGACTAGTCCGACGGTGGTGAATGAAACAAAAAATAGGTGTACTATAGGTGGAGGATGCTTTTTTTGTGGAGTGTGGGTTATCATGCTTTGTGCATATTATTGCTGTACGGAAATGTATTTGAATGTCTGAATGAGTATACTGATAAACTGCATTACAGTGCAAACTGCACCACAGAATCGTTATGAAATGTAAAGCATCACATATTTTTTATTACGCATCTGTGAGTGAAGGGATAGGGGGTACCCACCCTGACACCCATTTCGTTGAGTTTAAAGAATTTTGTTATGACAATAATATACTACTGTTTTAAGTTAAAACGAGCCACATGTGGTGGAGATATGCATTAGAACGCATGTTCTATTTTTATATATATGCATATCTGTTCTGTTCAAGATTAAAATACAGTGCAAAAACATAATTTAGTCTGTAATTTGATTTAAGCCATGTAATTACTTGTTCACATGATGCATGGATTTAAATTTTGCAACAGCAGGAAACAAATAAATGTGCAGATAGGTGGTATTACGAGCATATTATGCTACACTATAAAATTCGCAATGATTGTCATTTGCCATTTTTAATATCTGCATTTTGGTGCGGATATATGCATATGATCTGGTGCAGCGGATGTAACGCTGCGGTGATGGTGTAGGGTAAAGAACTATATGAATGACTAAATTGAACCACAACAACCAACATCCACCGACCAACTCATCGTGAGCGAGTACCGTGCAGATGTTGAGTGCACCGTTTAGTAAGAAAAAAAAAGAAAAACAAGAGTAAGATCATTCAGAGGGCTTCATAAACACTTCCCTGCGTGGGTACCAGCAGCTCTTTATACATCATACCCAGTAAAAAATAAGACCTTGGATGTAGATGAATCGTGCCAAGAAGCAGTGCTATCGGAATATTATACATCCGGTGAATTATTGCATGGATATGTCAATTATCACGTTCTTGAACCCACTTCATATGGAAAACGAAACAAGTTGTTCTACTTATGCAGTAAATGCAAGTCTAAAAAGCACCCTGGATTCGTAAAACATTAATATCTTCTACGTAAACAATATATATGCTAACATAAACGAGGTGAGATGACTCACTTTTTGGCAGTCTGGAACGAGAAATTGCATATTTTCTTTGCCTAATAATAATATGTTGCAAAAAAAACTCATCGCTTGAGGAGTCATATTACATTACGACGAGCATTTACAATTGTTTAATTTTAATACATTTTCGTTAACGCGGTCAAATTATATGCGACTTCTTGACAACAAGGATGAATGAATTACTTGGAAAAAGCTCTAAGCAATGGACTGTCAGCAGATTGAGCAGCCTGCTTCTTGGAAGCCAACCATTTCAATCCGTCGATAATAAGTCTATTCTGGACTGCGTTGTCAAAAGTATGGGATAATTCGGCATTGGATCCATCCTCATAGGCCATATCGTTGTGTCCCATGTTGACGTACATCATGTTGTAGTTCTTGTTGGTCCATACAACTGGGTAGTAACCGTCGTACCAGATTTCCCATGGGTTTGGTCCAGTACCCAGAGGGAAACTGTCGGGGTGGATGGAGAGAAGAATTTGGATGTTGGTGTTTTTGGTAAGATCGTTTTGCCAGCTGTACCATTCATTCGGTTGAGTGGAAAACTTGTCGGGAAGACGGGCCAAGGCTGGATGTCCAGGAACCTCGTTCTGTTAATTTTTAAATGAATGATTTTTAATGATTTGTGCCATTGTGCAAAATAGAAAACCAAATAATAATGAGCGTTGAGAACCGACCATACCTTCAAAACTGCAGATGTTGGTCTCCATGTGTTACCCTGAAAGTTTCCAGATCCAAGGAATGTGTTATGATACCATGGCCATTCACTTGAGGATGAGGTGAATGCGGAAACGTGATAACCGATGAAACCTCCGCCGGCTTCCATATACCTTTGGAATCCAGATCGCTGGTTACCATCCCATGGATGATCGTCGAGGAACATGACGACATCATAGTTTCTCATGTCATTATCATTGCTCAGCCTGCCCCAATTCGTGGTTGACTCGTATTCGATCCCTTCGGATTGAAGGGTCGGGAAGTACCTGTGACAATCTCCAACAAAGCTAATATGAGCCAAATCCCAGGTCCCACTATAAAACGCAAGTACCTTGAAACCCTGAGCTGCATGCTATGAAATACAAATCAATCAGTATTAATACATACCTCAAGTTTTTTAAAAACATTTTTTTTAATAAAAATTATTAACTGTATTTTAAATATTTTACCAGCTGGGCAAGGGCCACAACAACCAAAATTAAAGCAGTCTTCATGATTCTCATCCGTCAACTGATACTAGTTCCACCAAAAGCTTCAAAGTATTCCAATAACCAAACACGAGTCGGGCTTAAATACAATTTCAAAATTATCTTGAGAACCAGCGCAGATCGATGGGAGACATGTCGTCCGTCCAACATGTGATTGACACTTTAGCTCTCTCCCAATGTCAACAGCTTTGTTTATTTCAACTCAATTAAACAATCAATCTCTTCCCTCATTAACGCCAGTCTAATTAGCTCCAACTGATAAATGATTTATGGCATTTCACACCAGGATTAATTATGTAATGTCATAACCCTTAATGTCTAAACCCTTAAGCATTTCATCATTTCCATTGTTCTGCAATTAAAAAAAAAACTAAAAAAAACCTGTCGTCAATCCAATCATATAGCGTATCAGTATATTTAATCTCTCTGGACTCTAAATAGTCAAGTGATGATGCTGATCTTGATGAATGTGACAGACGACGCACGGAGATAACAAACTTTTGAACTTGACACATCAAGTGGCTTTTATGCATAAAATTACTAATTAACTGGCAAATGCCTAATAACATTACATTATATATTATACAGTTTTATTTTTGTTTCAAAAGTTAAAATTAAGCGTTACATCTTTAAATGATCTTTTTTATATCATTAACTAAATCATCAATCAATTTTAAAGCATAATAATACATTATTAATTATTATGCATAAGAATCTGAAATCATAATATCCTTTCCTTTTGAAGTATATATATATATTACTCCGTTCACTTCACACAGCACGCACACTGCTCTGCATAGTCTGCATGCACTGCTCTGCTCTGCTACCTACTACTCACACAAGCCAACCTTTTGTTTTGCGTGTATTATACTATGCACAGCAACCCCACGCCAACAAAGACACGAAGTTCCAGGCAGTCATTGAGTGTTCTCACCATGTGAGATTTGGAAAGGGAACACCGCGAACCTGACTTTGGCCTAGTGTGTCTAATGTGTGTGGTGCGGTGGTGGAGTAAAACCTGGTCGAACGTAAAGGGAAACTTGGGTTTTCATATTATTTCTGTGTTGTGTTATGTTGTTTGTTGTGCTTCGGTCGGTCGGTCGGTCGTCGACTCTCTGTTCGTTCGTGTGTGAGGTGAGGATTATTTGAGGATTCTTCTATTTTTTTTTGTGGGACTAAAAATTAACAATTCATTTTAATTACGGAATTCGTACTAATAATTAAGGTGTAATCCGCCAAAAAGTTTCAACGGTTGTAGACACTACACAACCGGAGCTATCCATTTCCAACCAACCACCAGAACGTGCTAGCGAAACGGATGAAGTCCTTCTTCTATTGTTCCATAATTAATTGGCAGTGACATCAGGTGTGATAGGTAGGTAGGAAGTAGGAGGTTGAGGTTTGATGTAAAGGTGCTAGTTTTGAGGTTGTGGACAGAGAGAAGGAGAGAGAGATGTAGACTGACTGACTGACTGGTTGTGAGGAACGAACGGGAAAAATCTTTTTATAGCCTTTTAACAATATTTTTTTATACTCCACTTAGTGCGACCTCTGACAATCCACAAACAGCTATGGACTTCAATGTGGAAGCATTCCTTGCCACCCTGTTTAATAAACAGACTAATAACGACGGGGAAGGTGAGTAGAAAATATTAAAATATATAATAATGATT
>JAANSN010003375.1:0-18853 GCA_036850665.1 Dicranocentrus wangi | reverse complement strand
CCAATCCTTTTCTCGACTGTGTGACGGTGACGGTGATGAGGGTGAGGACTAGGCCAAGAAGGTGGCTCATCAACCCAATTTTACCGGATTTCTAAAAATAATACTAATAATAATAATAATCCCTTGGTGGACTTTTGTATTTGAGATTGAAAAATTGTCGTTGCTAGTTGGTTGGTACTACTACAGTCCTATTAAGTCCTCGTCAACAAAATCCTCTGCTATTTATTACTCCAGATAACCAAACCCTGAATTTTATAAAAGCGGATAGCCGTCTGTCGGTCCTCATATCCTTTTTTTAGTTTTTTAAATACATATATTAAAATCGTCACGCAAAATTTTACGACATAGGATCTGGCTGAAACTCGGTATGTAGATGTATTTTATGACGTAGATGCCGAATCCGTCGAGTACAAAACCATACCCCCCTTCAGTTTCGAGATAATCGCAAAAAACTGAAATTATGCAAATGAGCTAATTTGCATATTTTCGAAATCAATTTTATGCAAATCTTGGAAAATTCCAAATCCGCCGGGAGATTACGGGTCTGTTGCACTCCCACTGATGCATCTAGCATAATATAGATGTGCAATGGCTACACTAGGTTAGGGGGTAGTAGGTATATATCTTTTAGGGGGTACTATATGAAGGGGTGTATGGTACATTAGGTATGGGTATAGTATTTGAGGTGGGGGTGGGGAGTATTATCTATGGGTATACTAAATGAACTAGGGGTAGGTAGGGTATGTTAGCTAGGCTTGCACTAAACTTAGTCAGTATTAGGCAACGAGTGTATGGGTCAACTATGCCTGTCAACTATATTAAAGGTGGCACACCGTTTTCACTAAATATTCAAAGGTGGCCAATATCTCAGCCCACCCATGAGATATCGCAAATCTGACATCACCAGCAGATTCAGCGCCTAAAGTTTACTACCCCTTAGGAACCCCAGAGAAAAAAAATTGGGGGCTCTAGGATAAAGGGTATTGGAGATATTGGCTCGGAAATCAAAATTTATATTGCGAAATCTCAATATTTTTATTATTACTAAATTATCGGTTTTATCGACGTTGCTATTATTAGTTGTTCTGTGATCTGTATTTTCTTTGTAATTTTCACACGGCACTTTATCACGGTTCTGAAGAAGATCCTGTTGGACCCGCTACTGGACGAGAGACCTTTGGTGAAGGAGGTCGTGTTCACGCTGTACTCGTTCGTCAACCGTGAGGAGTACGAGGACATCATGGTGGACGTGTTTGAGGAAATCTTTGACCCAAAGTCAAGGCAAGACAAGGCACGCAGCAGGAGGAGCAGTGTAGCTTTAGCTCCTGAAGGGACCGGTGGCGTTATCAATAATAATAATCAAGGTCCACAAGTTGATATGCCTGTTCCCGATGATGAGGATGAAGAAGGGATTGCTCTGGATCCTGACGTTGATGCCATCCCGCCTCCACCCGCCCCCGGTCCCACTCCCGCTCCCATGAATACTCATCAGAGTCATCAACTCACTAGGCTAAGGGTCAAGGTCAGTCTCGAGTTTTATGTTATCGGTTTTTTATTGTTACCTATTTTATGTTGGGATACAGACAGAAGTTCCAAATTCAGATTCGTTTTACCTCCCCCATATTGTTACAAAACAAAACAAAATTCTCAAAAAACTATTTCAATTTTTAAAATACCATGCCAGACAGAATCAAGTTTAACCTGAATTTATGTGCAAATTGTGAATAATAATGTAGGGTTGAATGTGAATATAGTGAAGACCGGATTTTTTATTGGGTCTTTGGGATGCATGCATGATTAATGCGTTGATGATCCTGTGCGTGCAGCAGCAAGAATCGGAGGTGACGAGTGAGCTGAAAAACCAGGAAAAACTCATCACAAAACAGTTTGAAGAGAAACGGCGGCGAGGCTAGGAGGAGGGGAAGCATTCCTCCTCCCGACCGAAAACAGGAGGGGCGACCTCGACTCCCGTGTCCTTCCCCCACTTTAGCAACAGCACAATCAACACGATGATGATGAGGAGGAGGACGTGGGGAGAAGAATGATCTTAGAGAACCTGGACGTGGTGGATGAGGAGGAGGAAGAGCGGGGACCTGTCTAGCAGGGGCTTGCCAAAGGGTTGTGCATGATCAACGCTCATCTCGATCTCGTTCCGTTGATGAGCCCGCTCATCAGGAATCTATACGAGAATCTATATACCGCCGAGCTCATGAGCGTGGTGTGCATTTATTTTTACTATACGACGACTTTGTATCTAGTAATTTAAAAGTGTGCTTTTTGAGATGATTAATAAGTGCTTATTGTTGTATTTTTTAAATTTAGGAGCAAGAAGATGTGAGCATCCGAGTGCTAGTGCTCCAGTTCCTCACCCGGATTGCCATGATTGAGAAGAAGGAGTTGCGGAAAGTGGCTAACGTGATCATTCGCGTGCTGCTTCTCAACTCTGAACTTGAGATGAAGAACACCGCCTACCAGAGCCTCGTTGATCTCGTCGTCTCGTATGACCTTGACGACTTTCTACTCTCTGAGGAGGAGAAGCGGGGGAGAACTAGGAAGCGGCCCCCTATCATCCCTATTATGAAAGTAGCTTAAAAATATAAATATAATGTTATTTTAAATTTTAAATGAGGTAATTGATTATTGATTGCTTGCTGTACAGACTTCACGACGTACTTGCGCGGGATGGTAAACAAGTCATTGACGTACGAAACGGCTTCCAGAGCCGACATGCAGAAAGTGCTGATGGACCTGCTAGTGTCGTCAAAGTACCAGTACTCCACTTTCGAACAAGCCCAAACTTATAAATATATGATAATCCAGTCTGGAAAAATTCTAATGTAGGATGGAGGACAATCTCAGTAGACATACTATACAACTTTATTTTTGACATAATAAAATTACAAAATATTGGCTCGTTCGTTCGTGTGATGATCAAAGTACACGAATAAAAAGTAAGGTATTTGCATAAAAAATTATTTTTCTGACTTTCGTTTGCCGTACCACCATGTTGAAAGCTTCACTTTTGATTTCCACAAGGAGGAAAGGATTAAATCTTATCTGCTTAATCAGATTTACAATCCAATCCAATGATGGGCCGTCGGCCGGCCGTACGTACCAATCCAACAACCGCCTTGAAGCCACTCCTCGCATCAACCAGACAGTTCGTATCTAGTGCCCTCCGTCATCATCACCCAGTTGAGTAGAGGAGTAAATAAATTTACAGTTCTCCACCTTCAGTCATATTTCCCATAAGTGGATTCCGTGAAGCCCAAGCCTTCAGAGACAATAGCAATGAAACCAAGAAGCTACACGAAAGTCGAGGAAGAGTGAGCCAAATCTTGATATGCAAAAAAAATTTTTTCCTAGTGGAGAAATACTTTTTGACATGGCTGCTATGGAGTTTTTTTTACTTGCTTTGGTTTAAATTTGGGCAGATGTTGACTCCAATCGGCTTTTTTATCATCGTGGGTGGGTTCAGAGTTTTCAGGGCCCATAAATGTTTTTTCGCTGGCATACTTTCGTGCATCAGCCATCAAGTAATTGGGAACGAAATCAATGTCCCAATTTGCGAATTCTTGTTGCACATTTGCGGTCGTTTTAAGCTTGTTGATGAAATCGTCCAGCTTTTGAATTCTCGTATTCGGATTCATGTGTAAGTGCTGACTCAGTCTCTGCATCAACTGAAAATTCTTTCTCATATCATCCGTAAGTCCAGTTGGGTCGCACAGCGAAGGAATCAAGTAGATGTTTCCGGTGATCCCCTTGTTCATGTCCTTCTTGCGACGTATAGATACCAGCATAGGTTGGGACAGCTCCAGGACTTGAACGTTGTAGCGCTTGAGGTAGTACTCAGCATAGGTGTTCAACCTTCCATCTTGCTGACGAAACTCGCAGCTGGGCGTTACCGTAAAATCAACGTCGTCGACCTTATACGTCCTTCTATTGTGGTGGGTCATCACGATAGATCCGGTCAACTCCTTCTTTACTGCTTCCTCCTACAATTAAATGAATTTAAATGATCCCTTGTATTCACAATTACACGTTTTGTATGTCATAATTTGCGGATTAAAAGATTTACAGTATAATAATAATTATTGACTTACAAATTCCTGCGGAGTTCTCGTTTGTCCACGAATTATTTGGATCATTTCGAGGACGGACGCCATTCGAAGAACCTTGTGAGTGACTTCCACACATAGCAAGTTTCCAGCATCATGATTTCGGATCGCAGTTATGATGCCTGGCCATAGTTCTAAGCGATCTTCTGGTCGTTTGATAGCACGGTTGCGATCGTAAAAGTGTCGTCCCAACTCCTCCATATCAATCAAAGTGATACATTTTCGCATGGCCATGTCGTGAAGATGCAGATCTACAGGTAAGGACTAGTGGCAAGAACGTATCCTACAAAGCGAATGGAGATCTCAAACTTCCTGCCTCCACCATTCGCCTTGTAAATTGCATCCAGAGCTCCAACTTTTTGTTGACACTGAGCCTTTAGGTATGCATCAAGTGGGCATAAAAAATATTCGAATCCTTAGCAAGTCTAACAGAAAAAAATAAAAATTGAATGGACAATCAAAACTTTAAAAATTGCTATTATATATATATATATTGCTGTATAAGCATTTATTATCTTATCTTACTCAATAATATAATATTGAACAAACCTTGTATCAACCAGGAGCACGTCCACAGCTCTGCTTATTCCACCAAACAAACCAGTCCTCATTTTATAGGGACGATTTGCCCGTGGTAAAGCAAACCATTTGCGGCATTGTCGGCGTATAACGGCAAAGATTCAAAGCAAGGGCTCGACTCCAGTTCCAGTTCAAAATCATCGATCTCGTCAAAGTTGTCTTTCAATGACTGAAAAACCATGAATCAAGAGCGATAGGGTTAGCGTTGCTTTTACACACCTCATCAATCAATCAAACCTCATTAATCCTACCACCAAGACATAATATAATTAATAATATCCATTTCCTCAATTAATTTTTACCTTTACTGCTGCGTGACGATTCGAAATATATGGTTAATCCGACCGAGGATCAACATAAAAGCAGGATTGATCTTCTTCAGTTTCTATGACCAAAAGTGTCCCTCTTCCACCACCACACTGCAAATGGGGTTGGTTATTCCAGGACGTGCATGATGTCAGGAACTACAATATATAAATGACAAAGTAGTAATATCCCAAATTAATTAATTAAAAAGTTATCATTATCAGGTAAACCTCTAGTAATTATAAATCCTTGTAATTCTCTGATTTCTTGTAATTAATTCTCATCCAAGATAATAAAGTCATCCACCTCCACCACATTCTTACCTTCACAGCTTACAGAGAGCTGCTACTTCAAGTCACCCATTCACCATTTACCCTCCATCATCACTGGCTGACATTTGGACCAGGCAGGAGGTGGTGGTGACTAACGGCTAACCACTAACCACCATAATACAGGGTAGTAACAACAAGTAGGTCCTGGAGGACGACTCTGGTATTTAATAATAATACCGGACGGACGGAGGGAATGACAGAGATGGTTTACCATCATCGTCACAAAAAAGTCAGTAGTTTTACACTACTACAACTATCCCCCCGTGTCAACAACTATCCTACCTTCTGCCATAACAACGGACATGTGTCACCAAGCAAGGTTCACTTTACCAAGTGGGCCATGGTGTGCCCCTCCACCTGACCCATGTGACGACCCATGTAGTTGTCACTTTAAAATGTCGTAATTAATTGCTGTCTTTAGTCAATAATCACAAACTTTCTCTGGAGGAGATGATGATGATTGATGATGAATGATGATTAAAAACAAAACGAGAAGAAGAAGAAGAAGAAGGGAAGTGGTTGTTGTGGTCTCGGTGATGGGTGATGTGCACTGTGCTGTTGTGCACCAAACATCACACACAGGCTAAAAAACAAGAATAATATTATACTGAAGGAAAGCAAGCAAGAGGAGGAACGTGGATTTTGTACTTCCCAAGTTGCACTGCTACTCTATGGCTGTCAGTGAGATGAATGAGTGAGGATGGTGAAAATTCAGAGTAGGCAGGCAGGTAGGTGGCTTATTTATTATATTACCTATGTTCATGTATTAAAAAGCCGGTTGTGCAGAGCATGTGCCTCCTTCTTCCTCCCTCCTTCGCTCTTCTATTCTATCATCTATCGTCGTCCACGTCTTTGTTCGTTCAGGCCGCCGCCGGGTTTGTGGCATATTATGCAGAAGAAGAATTGCAGATAAACCTAATCTATAAAAAAAATAGTAATGAAGAGCTGTAAAATAATTTTATTTAGATACCCAGGCAGCATGAATGCTCTTATAAATAAATTCCTAATAATAATTAATAATTTAAAAAATGACCAGAAAAGGAGTCGCAAGAGGTAGAATACATTACAGATGTGAGGTGGGCATATATATATATATATATATTATATACATATATATGTAGTATATTATAGTTTATGTATATATTTATATATATTGAGCTGAAAGTCTGCGTCTCCTTGAAGTACAAAATGATGACTATTCACACAAGTATGCAGATGCTTATAGAATACACATAATAATGCAAAAAAAGCACGTCATCATCATCATGAATGAAATTAAGTTTACTCCATTGCAATAAGAAGGTTTCGTTGTAACTGAAGATTGAATATTATGTTGTGTATAATATTATTGGTGAAATTTAATTTTCGCTTCGAATGTGACATTACTTTCGAATTAAGTATTACAGTGTACGAGGAAAATAATTTTATTGCTGTAGAAGCAAGCATTGTTGCGCCAAATTTCTTCAAGCAAGGACCAGTTGCACTAGGGGATAATATATATATGCCAGTATAGGATTTTCCAGTATTTTAGTAATCACTGGAAAATAAAACGGCAAATAACTCCTGCAAGTTCTTTTCGTCGTTACCCATCCCTCCGTATTCTTCGACTGCGTTTTTAAAGGTAAAAAATGATTTTAAAGGTAAAGTGTTTTCTCATTTACATACTTTGTAAAACTACTTTTTACTAGATTATTAGTCGAACCTGATTCAGCGTCAGCTTCATCGGAATCTATAAAGTGGGCTTTCGATGGATCCATTTCCAGCGGTGAAGCATAAAAGTCCTCCTTTGTCGTGTTATTCTTGGTAAAGTAGCGCTGCTTCACCGGAATCAGATTTGAGCCTTGCTCGATATGTGACAGAAATGGATTCACTGAATTCTCATATGCGGGTTGAAGATTAACGGAGTCAGCTACCACTACGTATTTAGACCTGGCTCTTCCAAATGATTTAACTGGGGCAGATTCTCCAAATCCTATTGATGAAAAATATATATATTTACAACGTTTAGTTGCAGTTACAAGTTTTGTACAGCCTTCCAAAGTTTAATCAAGCGTTTATAATTTTTATAGGTATGCGTGTAATTATAATTCTGATGGAAGGTATCAAAAATTAAAATACAAGTTGATGCGCTTACCTGGCCAGTAAATAATAAAGTGCAAGACCCATAAAAGTGTAATGCACAAATTTACTCGTGTCGAACGTGTTGCGTCAGAATGGCACGTTGGCGACATCGTCATGATATCGAAACTATATTCCCTAAATGTTCTTCTAAAGCTACCTCTAACTAACTGTAACAAAGTGACAATGTGAGAAACCGATATTGCGGAAAACTAACAATATTTAAGATACGTTGTCAGCTTGTGCTTTATAACTTGTGTTAGTAATAATACACTAATAGTAAAATAGTTATAAAACGGCTATTAAGCTATTAATCTCTTGAATAATGAGGAGGGGTTCTCCTTGAAAGCTTGAGTATTAAATTAAATCACCTCGTAATGCCAACAAATGAATTCTTCGGTTATTAAGCTAATCTAGGAAAAGTAGTCTAGTAAAAAGTGTTTAATCCGTAAAGTGCATTTGGACTTCTTGCTTTTCTATTTTTCTTCAGGATTATTATAAATTATAATATATTCTTCAGTAAATTATGATATACCTACTTATAATGAGTTTTCTATACCATATTCTCGAACACTCGAATTGTTGTTCAAAGACTGAATACGATATGTTGGGCGATAGGATAAGTGTCTTTATTTCAATGTTTGCAATAATAATGTGACAAACTGTCTCTAGCAGGTTATTCTCATTAATAACTAATGACTACAGCAAACATTTACGATACAAAAACACATAAAAATATAGATCACGCATCCTATAAGCATGCAATATAAGCACTTGTTACCCATTTTGGAATCAATGTTATATAAATGGAACGATAAACTATTTGCTTTCGAATGATAAACCTATAATATAATTGGGATGATAAGTTTAGAAGATTTCAAATATTATTTAGGTTTTAACTTGATATTGGTTATATGTGAAATGCGTGAATTTGGAATTTGGAAAGTGCCACATGTACACTCGCTAGTTACTTTCCTGTTCCTATGTAAAACTTGGATATGAGAACAATGCAAATCGTGTATATATATATACAGTCTATAAGCCATTTTGTTTCGAGAAAATCAATGAACAATAAGATTGAGTTATTGGCACAGGCCATACAAATATAATAAAATTCTTGCTAATTGCTTTCATAATTTCGTGCTGACTGCTCTCACATCATCTATATCATCATCATCATCATTAAATGAAGTGACGAGCAAGCATGGGTAACTAAATTCTATATCATCCATATCCATCGCCATATAAAATTATATAACTTTAGTTAAAGCGTTATTGTTTCATAAAAATAAAAGTGTCGTGTATGTCTAAATTTGTAAATTATCAATAAATAAGACTACCGAATAGCATCTGGACCCTTACTTTTTATGCCAGTAAATGTACAATCATTATTGGGATATCACAGTCCACATCACATCACGGTCCGAAACTCACTCAAAATAATTAATATAACTATTTTAATCTGAAGTTTTTATTTGTACAGTACGCAAGGGATAATTACTGCTTGCTAATGAGTGATTTTTGTAACCGTTTAGTTGACCAGCCTTTTGTTCATCACAAGTGTAAAACCGACGACGATGGGAAAGATGAAGAAGAAAAGTGATTCATGCATGAAATTACTTACAGTTATATTGCCGAAACAGCTCGTAAGCCCAATGCATTAGAGCTTTAACTCAGGATCACTTGTTGTCTTCCCATGGTCATAAATTTCCGCATTAAAATTTGTTTTATTTTAGGTCTCCATTGTTTTTCGGATGTCCTTCAGACTTCCCAAGAAGTAAACCGCCTAGAAGGCAGTCTCTCTTCTCTTTCATAGCCGGTTCGGTGATATGAGCAATCGTCATAAAACTTATGTTCACTTTAAAGCCATCCCATTTTTACCTTTAATGGCGTTCGAGCTGATTGTGAAATAAAATACTTAATACTTAACAGGTCTGTGTATTTTTATTTTATCAATTTATCACCAGATCCCAATAGTGAATACGCGTGTTTTTCTCCTTGGTCGAATGATATTTAGTATTTTCTCAAGGACTAGCAACGGCAACGGCCCTCAAACAAAGCACAAGTTGAAAATATAATATTGAGCTATTATGCTCTTAGCCTTCGTTTATTTTCCTCCAGTCATCCACCCATAGTTCCACTCTAAGTCCATATGATGACTACCTTCTCAACCTTATACCTTAGGGACAAATCCGTCCGTATTGTGCTTTTGTAAGAATTTTGGTGGTGTGAGAACGATAAAGAAACCTGTCAAGAACAAAGGGATCTTTACAGTACCATCACGCACCGTCCGGCCATCCACTTTCAGCAATGCCAGTCATTTAAAAATGTTTACCACAATGAGATGGGAATCGGAGAGGGGGTATCCAACTGGAAATGATATTTCTTTAAGGAAATGCCACTCTGACGTAACAGGTGGATATAGGATCTTTTTCTTGCCTTTCAGGGACCCACCATCATCATCATCCTGAAAAGCCGTTTTGGAGCACTTCACAAAGGAATAATATTTACAGGATGGGAAGGAATTATGACCCTTTTCTGGACTCAAGAATGTTTTGGTAGTACCACTGACTGGCGTATATATACAATGGGAGTAAGAAGGGTTTCATAATATTCTGAACAACACAAAATCACACCGAAGAAGGCTGAAGGCTTATATGGCATGGCAGCCAATACATTCCGCTGTAACTTCTTTATCCCTTGGTGTATTCCTTACGGCATATTGAAAACACGTCTTTCCAACTCACACACAACCAGCTACTTATTTACAATTACAAGTCACCGTACACTGTGCACTTGAGTTGTAAAGATTAGAGGCAGAAGAGGGGGATAACGTCATTCCATTCGGTGAATATATCGCCCTATTCGATTCCCCAGCCCTGTTATCTAGGCATATTCTTTCTTCTCCAGTTTTCTGGATGCTCGCCATCTTTAGCAGGACAAACGATGACTTTCCATACTCCCCCTTCCTCTAATAAAACCCTCTCATTACAATTATTACAAAATTACACTTCTTTCAATTCCTGCATTTTTTTTATTCATTTGTCTCTCTCCTGCTCATGTTCTAGTAATCAGGATTTCCCATGAAGGGAACAAAACCCGGCAGAACCGTTTCAGTTTTACACACAGGTGTGCGTTTGTGTGGTCATTGATTGTTATTATGCATAATATGCAGCTTCAAAAAACAAGTAGCAAAAGAGTAACACCATTTTGCTCCCTAAACTTTCATAATGAATATATCCCCTTCTTCCCCTTCCATGATGCGTGCGTGCGTATTACACATTAATATGTCGAATGAGTCACTCTATATGATAGTCTGTTGTCCGTGACACGCTTGTTGCTTGTAGACTATATGAAGTAGAGTGAGTGTACAACTATCTATGTAGCCTTATTGAGACAAATGCCAAGTTTCAACAATTATTTAACCATTTGCTGTCAATCCATAGAGACGTTTGTTTTCTTCTACACAGCAGGTCCACTAGACGTACCGCCAGATAACTGGTAATCGATAGAAAGTTGCAAGAATCTAACCGAAGCGAGTGGAGATTCAATTTTTCATGATGACGAAATTGATTTTTGTTGCCTTTCCCCATTTTCATCACTTTTAAAGATTCGTTTTTAAACGTCAAATAGCTCATGCTACCAGCCACTATATAGACATCCTGGAAAAATGAATCGCTGTCGTCGTCGCCGTCGTCGTCTGTCTTCATCCGGTGTCTTGTGTTTAGCTTGTCGCCACATACGGTTCTACGGCAGTAATAATCTTTTGGAATTACTAATCACGTACATGCTCCATTTGAAATCGTTGGCATTTGACATGGCACGCACGTTCAACTCAAGCGTTCCACTGTAATGGCGTACAAACTACTATTATGGAAGATGTGTATCATTCTCATATGTGCATCTTACTCACTGACATACTTAAGAAGACGATAAAGCCCCCTCTTCTCTCTCTCTCTCTCTCTCGTGGTGTGTGTCATTCTCCAAATAATTCTTAAAGCCTTAATGAACAAGAAGTCAACTGTAAAGGTCAGCTTTGGACTGCTGGCTGCTCATGTCTGCGTAAAATATGCAGCAGTAGTGTACGTACATTTTTACAGTACACATAAACAGGCATAATTATTATTCAGATGTGAAATATGGGTTGAGTCAGGGATCTGGAATCTGGAGTGCATGGTGCATTGAACAAAGTTCATCATCGTCATCATCATCAGTTGTACACTCCAAGTTGTACAAGGCTGACAAGGCATCGTTCCTCTAGTCAATGTGGAAACTATATAATTCATTGGGGGAAGGAAAACCATTAGTTTTTAGTGTAAACATAACCTTCATGTAGAACAACCACACTTAAAAAATTAACCCTGGACCATACTTCTCGTGCTTTTGAGTCAATATATTTATATATATATATATCTTCGTCGCAACAGAACAGAGCAACTCTTTGTTCAGCTCAATTGAATTGCTATAGCCATCTGTCAATTTTGACTAATTGAGTAGTAGTACACCAATGTACAGTGCTCTTCTCGTTGACGAAACGGAACTCTCATGTCGCCAATTGAAATGGAAAGTGAAGGGTTATAGCTGGGAGACAAAAGAAGAATTGTGAATGACATGAATCATTATTATTACATATTACGTGTTTACACCACCGGCACGGCTGGCTTGGCTGTGATTTAAACAAGATCACACTTTTGTGAGATGAGGTACGTTACTTACTTCTCCTAGTTAGTTTCGATCACGTGATTTCCCCCTTGTTGCAAAACGAATCCTCCCAGCAGGCTTTTTCTGATAGTGAGTGCTAGTTGACACAGAACAGGATATTTTTTTCCAGCCGTTAAAATTCTGATTTTTTTTTTCTCGAGGAAAGAGGCTAAACGTAACCCATAATATTATATCCTTGATGAAATACAAAAAATAGCAGGCATTTCCATCCAATATAAGTGGAAGAGAGGATGAGCGGATATGAGTTAGTAGTCCTCCCTTTCCTACTCCTCTGGAGAAGGAGGAGAAAAAATGAGAGACGTTTCACAGAGCCAACATAACTTCGCATGGATGGAACACTACTCATTGGAAGAGGGAAGCGAAGAAAAACAAAGAAATCACAGTTTTTCTTCAAGAAGTGCTTCGTGTTTCATATAATGATATCCAGCCAGCCAGCAGCCAGCATATACACCCATATCGAAGCAATACATCATATCCTAAAGCAATAATAATATAATGCTAGCGTAGTAAGTAGACCTTCGATTTTGGAGAGAGGAGAAAAACGTGACGGAAGAAATGGAGAGCTACAAAAATGTTCCAAGCATGAACTGCTTTTATCAGTAATCTATATCATACACCGCCATTCATGAATCTATAAATACGAGACTTCTTTTTTTCTGATGTGAGACTTGGATGCATCCTCATTTTTATGATGATGCCCCTTCCCCAGCGTATTTTCCTCGGGCTGTTGGGTGATATAGAAGCGGATGATGGGTGGAAATGTTAGTTTGCATACGTTACACAATGCAAGTAATAATAAAAATCCTGGTAGGACTATCTACGCTTGCTTCTCCGTCCGTCCCTGTCATCCATCTTTCGCCTTTCCAATAATAATAGTAATAATAATAGCTACACAATGAATTCCTATCTATCACCACCAGCAGCACAGCTCAAAGTAAAAGTCCTGCCTGAATAATCAGGGAATTCTCAGAGGAAAGTGCACACTGCAACCAACCTACAAGTCTACTACTATTGCACAATGTCCCCACACAACTTTTTGGAAACGTGCAGTAAAGTGCATACCACCGTCACCGTCACCGTCCTTCTGCGCATCATGTTACAAAAGAGCTAGCTACCTTATTATACATATTACAGCCAAATCCTGAGCACTTTTCCAAGTCTCCTTTTTCAATTTGTATAGAATTTTGAAAAAGTAATCCTCTGAGCATCTCCATATCCCCTAATTACCCCCAGACCAAAGGATTATATAACGAGGAACGTGACTAAGGAGCAAATCATAAAACTACGAATGCTCCCTCCCCAAAACGAGTACAAAGAGTCAAAGGTATCATACATATACTATATACTTAATAATAATAATTCTCAAAACTACAAGTGAAAACGGACGGTATTGTCCCATGGATCCATATGATATTATGATCCTGCTGCTCTGCTGCTGCTGGAATGGAAATATCCCTCGAAAGAAACTTGCCAGCAGAATGGTTTTTGTAGTTGAATTGGGCGTGCATTTTACTGTGCACATGGTACACCAACATGCTGCTGCTGCTGCTGCTGATTCTAAAATCTCCATCAAAGTTTATGTGTTTGGACGGTCGAAGTAGAGCTAATATTTCTTTGTCTTCCTGTTGCGGTCACGAAAAAAGAAAAGAAACAAGGGGCTCCTTATATGCGTTTGGGCTGAAGCTAGAGAGGTAGTAAAGTATTGTTACAAAAAAAAGATATTATTATTACGAAGCCAGAGTTTTCATCCTTTCAAAGTTTTACCATGCGGACAAGCAACCAGCAAGGATGTATGCATGCACTACTAAAAACTACGCACATCAACATTTTTACCTTATACGGCTTCTCTTGTAACAACGCAATGGATCATCACTACAATATCGTAGTCATCATCATCATCATCCCCATCCCATCATCATCGTCATCGTCATCATGAGGATATTGTTGAACGAATACGTAACGATGAGGTGGGGTGGACCCTTGCTCATCCGAGAACGTTATGGACTTACTACCCAGTTTTACTTATCCCTTGTGCTTAATGTTTCGATACACAAAGGAAATGAAGAATCCCCCTTTTTACATACATTCCATAATACTTATCCAGCACGCATAACCGTATAACAAAAAAAATAGGTGGTATCACGACGACGGACACATGAAATGTGTGTGTGTGTGTGTGTTTGTGCTATGTACTTTTTCCCTTCCTTTTCGTTATACGATCTCAATGATCTCGTCTCGAACACAAGAGCCAGACTCATTACTAGGGTTACGTGCTTTTCAAAGTGGAACTAAAACACTTTAAGAGCTGAAAAAAGCATGGACATTTTCATTTTTATTACACACAACCCTGTTGTTGTGCAGAAAAACGTGAATGCGAACAAAATACCGAGGTAAGATTATGTTACGTCGTGAATACCACTCCTATTTTGCTTCTACATATTCATGCCCCAGGTAGTAAATGTCAGAGAGTCAGAGACGGCTTTTCATTTCGGGTCCCCTTTTCAAGGGTCAGCCGACACGGTATATGGCAATATTTATGGAAATTCATTTTACCAGCAACGTAATCTATAATGACTGGCTACAGCTCCATGGTATTTTTTTCGGTGAGACCGCTTAGTAGTCATGGAGTGGGCCTTTTAGTGCCACAATGGGCTTCCTTCTGCGAAGGCCTCTCCGTTGGAGCGTTCCTAGTTGCGCCGAAGGACTCTTCACATCTTTATAATTTTGTTTTTTTTGTGCACTTCAAAGGGAAAATGAGAGTGAATGCATATTCATTATTGCAGGTTTGCATAGTCTGCCAGGCAGGGAGGAGGGAGTCAGGCTAATCAGAGCTGCCGGGTTGCTGTGGCGTCGTCGTGATATTATTATTGGTTTGATGAATGTATGCCTTTAAGTGAAAATTAAATTTTATTCTCTACACCACCACCACATGCTCTGCCGCATGGCGCGTCGGATGGATTCTGATTTGTTCCCGTCCTAATTTGATTTACACGTTAGCATCTACTCCGTTGCCATTCCATTGTGTGTTCTACCAGAAAATGGTAATAAGAGATGCTTAAATAATATGACATGTTTGACGCTGATTGGGATCCATCCCCCAAGAACCACCACCAAGATCAAATTACTTGCGGGCGACCCAACGACGCGACAGTAAAATTACCAGAATTGGCAAATGTGATGATGAAAGGAAAACATTTTTCGAGTTTTCCAGGTCGGCTCTAATGTAATTTGCAATTAACCAAATTTTTGCAAAACACCCAATTTGGAAGCGTGAATATGTGAATGAATACGGCGGAACCCTGGCAAAGCAAGAACCACACTGTGCAGACGGCGGAGACGCAAATGAAGTTGAGTTGAAGTGTATTGGAGAAAGACACCCTAGCGGTTGGGGTTGCAGTCAACGGCATTACAATTTATACATGGTGGTGAAGAATTAAGATCCTGGGAACACAAGTGAATAAACTTTTACTGTAAAAATTAACAGAAGGGAGCTAAGAAATGGGAAATAAATAAAGGGCGGCTTTTTATGCCAACTTTTATTGCTGGGTTTGTTTATATTTGTCATGAAAAAAAGCCTGTTCAAATTAAACGAGTTGCTCCGGAAAGGGAAACTACTGTGCTGGGAACATTTTTACTATATATGTTGAAGTTTGTGTGAAGAAATGGAATGGAAGGAGGATTAACGATTCTCGACCTGGAACGGGAAGTACGAATCACTGGAATATCCGATTTTTTACAAAATTTCCCAAAAAAAAAACTTTTATTCTTCATAAATGGAAAGGTTTGCCATAATATTTCGGTGCATATATGATATGATGCATGTTTCTGTCAGAAACTTCTTTTTATATTCTTGTGTAGTAGTTTTCAGTAAGGTACGCGCTACCGCTTATTTCTACTACTACTACTACACGTCAAGAGAGGAAAGAGGAAAAAGTCCAACAGGATCTTCTACATCATCATGTCGTCGATGATGGTGAGTGTCGTTGTCGAAGTGCACACACATGCATTTTCTCAGTAAGTACGTGAGGATCAAGCATGTTATCTGGTATATCCGAGGAGACTCTAATCGTTAGAGACTTTTTTTTCGTTTGCCGTTCCCACATTGTTGAATGGAGCAAAAGGCACACGTTTTCCTCTCAAAAACATGCACATCCCATCCAACATTCACTTTTTTAAACAAGTAAGTACACACATAAACAGAGACACATGGAGTTGGCATGCACACATCTCTTGCATTACATGTAATCATGTGGAAACTTTGCTGTGTATTTATGTAACAGAATGTTATCATAAAGGAAGGAGAGAGAGAGAGAGAGAGAGGGTGAGAGTTATGACTTGGAGTGAAGGAGGGAGGGTTGCTCCTCCGCTCCTGCTGCAGATGCCATTTACGTTTAAACGCGTACGTACTACGTAGGCCCTGAAAAGGGAGAGTGAAAAACGCATGTTGTGCGTTGTGTACTACTACTACCACCGCACCACCGTCGTGTTTGAGAGGCACATTTCATATACGGCTCAAAAAAAATGTAACTAAGCTCTCTCCAAACTTGAACATTGAGCAGGCAAGGCACTATATACTAGGCACCATACCACCAGAATATTATATGGCAAGACTAAAATGCACCACGTATCTTTTTTAGACCAAGTCCAATAAAGCGGTTATGCATCTGATCAGATTTAACTTCTTTTTTTTCAAAGAGAGCCATTCGATTCCAATCCATTTATAGATTTTTCCACTTTCATGATACGAGTGAGAAGAGGCAGGCAGGAGAACTCATATATTGGGAGAAAAAGTATTATATTTTTCATCAGCCATTCTTCTGGCTCTCTCTCTCTCTCTGGGTAAAAGGGAGATCTGCTGACAAACGAACTTTTTCACACAAGGCGACCGACCGGGATATGGGATGACGGGAAATAGGCGGATTGCATTAGAAACTTAGCTGGTTGGCGGGGGGATGAGAGTGAATGAGCGGAATTGAGAGTGGATACGTAACGTATGTATATATAGGCCCAGTTGAAAAACAAAAAAAAATAATGCATGTCCGGATGTGCATACTAAAAAGTTTGGTGAATGCGAGCCTGTGTGTACCCACGAAAAAAATTAACAAATAATATATACATATATTACGAACAAGAAGATACCATATGCTCCTGAAATTTCCATGCATATTATATTGCTCCTCGAGGGGTACCGGAATATATGTGAATCCCCATTAGGAGAGGATTTCACTTGAGGGTCACCACCAGAACCGTGGGTATCCGTCAAAGAGGCAAAAAGAGCCATTGACTAGTTAGTGAAGGTGTCACATTGAGAAAACCTTGTCAGTCATGCACATTCCCAAAAGGATACCCCCAAAAGATCCAGATCATCAACAAGAAGAAATCCTTTTGATTGTTTGATGGGCCTGGGTACCCACGCATGCATGATTGGTTTGCTAGTAGTGGTCGTCGTCATCGAGCATGTGCTTTGCGTGCTTGCAAAAATTGCACAAGCTACTCCTCTCCATTGTTTAAAAAGCTTTACATTGTTGAAACTGTTGCAAGGAGCGAGCGGAGGAATGAGCGCGCTTTGCCGAACTCTTTTATTTCTGTAGAGGCGCCCTAAATTTACATACATATATAATATAATGAATAAAGCAGTTTATTCCGACGCAACTTATTTGGATATATATAATGTATAATTGTTGATGGTAGCCGGTTCCCCAACTCCACGTCCACATTGTGTTGTGTTGTCACTCACAATGCAATACAAGCAACAAAACATTAGCAGGGAAAGGGTCTCAACTCAATACTCTTCGTCTTGGCATTACAACAAACATGATGATAATATTCCATTATATAATATCACTCTGCTGCTGCCTGCCTTGTCTTCTGAAACAGTAAGGATTTTTGTACTCAAAGCTCATTTGATTTTTACCATTATTACTATTCTTTAGAGAATCCTGCCGAGAAGCTATGGAGAGATACCTTCTCTCTCTCAAAAAAAAAACATTTTCATTTTTAGCCCTACAGCTACGACGACGACGAGGACGACGAAGACTACGAGTATATTTGCTTCATCATTTCCAATTCAAGAATGAGAGGAGAGGGCGACGACGATGATACAGCAACAGCAACCCTATCATTTATGCACATGAATATATATATATCTACCTTAAAAAAACTACCTGCTGGTGGGATCGACCCTTCTTTCCCTCATTTCGACTGGAACCAACACTCGCACTCTCTGGATGGATGGAATATTATATAGGTATACGACCAACTTCACATGGCATCATCACACTCTTCTGTAACATGCCATATCCCATTATCAAAAAACTGGCATGCATACTCGTAATATGGTAGTGCTGGCGGAGCGGAGCGGAGGTCGCATTTCCAACGTGGGTTTTGAGGTGTTGTGGCATCCGTGTAGCCACGTTATACTGAAAAAATATTATTCTTGCCTCACAGCATCAGCCAAGTCTTCCCTTTCTTTTTTTATTATCACAACTCTTCATTTCGAATGTAAAAACTAAGCATGACTTTTTCATATTATACATTAATTCGGTATCTTGTCCTGGTGGTATGGAGGTACGACGGAGGGAAAATGGAATCACACGTTAAAAAGCAACAAAGGAAAATGAGAAACGTGTAAAAAATCGCTGGAAGCTCTTTGGTCCATTTTGATGCGCGACGGTGCGG
>JAANSN010003374.1:0-18858 GCA_036850665.1 Dicranocentrus wangi | reverse complement strand
GCGTAGTCATTGGTGCTCATTCATAAAAAGTCAATATCACGTCACGCACGAAAAGAACTTTCAAGTTATTAATATTAGTTTAGTTGCTCATGCTGCATTTGCGGTTCATGTATAGCACTGTCATTCATTCATAAGCATACCATACCTACATTTTCGAAGAAACTCATTTAATTAAGTGATGTCCAAGAAAACACTTTTGTCCTCAGTCGCTCACAAAAACTGATCTTGAGTACAGATAGATATTTGTTGCTCCTCCATGCATCCACCCACATCGCATAGCTAATCTTCAATCATTATCATTTACAGCATTGCGTCAAGCACTAGACGCGACGTCACGCCAGGCCGCCAGGCGTACATATTGGCCTGCATAATATTATGCTTTATTCCCATGTTGCTCTTGCGTACATTCTGAGTTACACAGTGAGAATATAAATTAATCCTGCTAATCCTGATGGACTATTGCATTGAATTTAAAATGAACTCAACGATTTATTTTTACGGTTTACTTATCCCATGTTATAAATATCAAAATAATTGTAGATCCCCTTCTAATTGTAAGGATTTGAGAAAGCATCTCACGTTGTCGTTTGTTGCGTGTAGACAATCAAACCGCCTACAGCTGCCAATAGACTTACCACAGCAATTGCAAATACTAATATCCAAGTAGTCTTCTAAGCAAAAATTCAAATTAGTTAGTTAACACTTGTAATATGGCTGGTTTATTTTTTAAATAAAATATAATTAATACATATTTGGGAATATTTACTTTTGTAATTTGCAATTTGTAGCTTGCTGCCTTTTCTAATTCCTGGCTTCCAATGCTAATATGTAATTCAGCTTGGCTCGTCTTATGAATTATTGCTTGCAATTTGTCGTCCTTTTATTCAAAAAGTTCAAAGAAATGTTTTAAAATCAAATTTAAATATGTACACCAGATACTTTACAAAGCTTAAACCTGCTCGTCGATTAGCTCCAGCATGTCGATAAAGATCTTAGCCAGTCCTGTTATTGATTGCTCAAGTTGTAAAAAGTTATTGTGGCGCTGTTCAACAAAATCATCGTTAGAGGAGCTAAGGGGGCTCATCATCATCTGAAATAAATAACATTATCCATATCCCTTTAGTAATCAATCAGTTTAACTAATTCAAAATCTTACAAATGGAAAACCTTAATGCGCCGCTTACCACGTTTCCGCTTTCAATATTTAAATCATTGCTTTGTATAATTTCGTCTTGAGCTGTAACGACGTAATGAAAGATTCACATTTACAAATTGTCTTTCACTTGCAATCAATATTTCAAGATCACTTATAAATCTGTACTGATCACTATATAATCCTTTAGAAACTGTTCCTTTTCTTCTTCAAATTGAACCTGGCAAATTTGATACTTTATCCAGATCTCTTTAAACCGTTTCGTGATTAGCGAATGCTGCTCCTTGACAATGTTCAGGGTAGTTTCGGTTGTTGCCCATGAGGCAGAAGTGGAATCAAGATGTGCGAGTAATTCTTGACAAAAAAATTGTTTGCTGTTAGTTGGGATTTTTTGTGATTAATGAAAGTAATGATATTTCATTACCCCGAAACGACTCCCGAATCCCTTCAGCTAAAGCGTGTACAATTCCTTTCAAACACTCAATTTCTGGTTCGGCTAAAGATTCTCTGGCTAGAAACATAATATTTTCGTATTTAAACAGACTCAATCCCAGTATACGGCAGCTAATCTCAATATTAAAATATCTTATTCTTATTGGAATATACTTCTGGCTCGTAATATGTCTTCCTGGATATTGATAATTTTTGTAATTTCCAGTTCCAGCTCATTTAGCCTTGGGTAAATATTTTGGATCTGAAAAGGCAGGAATATGCCGTATATTTAATGACGAAAACGCTCTTTCTCGACTAAATCTTATGGATAAACTTACCTTTTGTAAAAATTCCTCTACCTCGGGTGCCAGTCTAGGAGGGCCTTCAACCATAATTACAACTTCGCCAGATGTGTCTGCCTACATAAAATCACAATTTTAACCCCTGTAAGAATGTTACTGATTTAGCGATTTGTTCTTCTGTACCTTTGAAACTAACTCCGGAAAACGATCTCGGGTTACCATATTGGTATTGGTGAAATGCCAAGTCTCTATTTAAAGCTAGGGAAGAGAATTCGACTTGGTGGAATTTACTGCGGAAGCATTTAAAGAAAATCAAAAATAAAACTACAGAGAAATAAAAATTGTACATATAAAAGCACGCAACAAATTATACAGTTGTTGTAAGTTAGAATTCGCATCATCTCATCAAGTCATGATCCATATCCATAAATAATCGCATAAGCTTTCATACAATTTTGTTAAATAGTATTATCAAATTCAATTTCCGGTTGTTATACGAAGAAACGATTTCAAGTCAAGCCAGGGACAATGCACTGGAATGGAATGCAGTATTTATTAACATTACAAATATATATTTGATTTGGATTTCGCACTGATAAAGGGATTTTTTATTATTATATCATGAATTATCAAACGGGGCAAACAAACGTTCGACTACCATATAGCTTATCTGAATATTTCTGTTATCTGCCAGAGGGAGTATAGGAAAACTGATTTTGTTTTATTTGTAGAAATGCTTACTCATAGTCTCAACAGCACGAATGTATTTTTATACATCAATAATATTTTTCCCAAGTTTCACAAGGCGTGATGTACAAATAGCTACCTACAAATATGCTCACAACACGAATCAATACTATGTCGTAGTAGAATGCATTTTAAACAACACGAGTATTTAAATTTTAAGTTTAGTCCATTTATATATAATGCGTAAGTATTAAAAGGCACATAATATTGTTACAAGGCGATCAATACTGGTGTCAATGAATGCTGCAAAATTCTGTCGGCTCATGGAGTAGTAGGGATAAGCTGTATGAGCCTTCAGGGGCCAATATGATTTTAAACTATACTGCAGCTGTCGATCCCTCCGTGACATATTCATCCTTGTCAGGGCCTTCATAGTGTCGAGAAACTGGGTCGAATTTGTGTTCACTGACTCAATAAACACACTTTCAAAATACTCTCCAGCGACCACAATCCCGACCGACATAGGCGCCAGCTGAAATCCCGGAATGAAAAGTACTGCCGCGTAGTTTCGGATAAAGATGTACATTCCAACTACAGCTAAAATGGATGAAGACCCGTGATGGAGTGTAATTTGCCAATTAGCACAAATCTGGTTGAAGCCAACTGTAAGGAGTTGATGGTGCTGATACATCCTCAGAAGTACATTTTGACTCAGAATGGAGCCCAATCTGCAACGGAAGGACAGTTGACCTTCGCCATCCCTCTCAAGTAGCTGTGTGGGGCACAGGTTTGTCTGCCAGAATGCAATTGAGCGGAGATAGAACAGGCCAATTAAGAGGAAGAAGCAAAACACGTCGGCTCCTTGGAGAACCATGTAGTCGAGGAAAAGGATGAGTGGAATGAAACGGGGTTGGAGGCGGGGTCGAACCCCGAAATTGTTGACAATCATTCGATGGAGGGGATTGACTGGTTGGAAAACTATAAACCCGAACACCAGAGGGACCACAAGTGTGCCAAGACATCCTCCCAAAGTGATTAACTCTGTGAGCCAGTTTCCGTATTTGAGCTGTTCGTGCTGGAGTGCCAAATCGTTTCGAAACGTTCCTGCAAGTAAAAATAAGCATATTATGTATGTAAAATATTAATTTGGTCAACCAGAACTTCAAATCGACTTACTTTGATATTGTCTATCAGTTTCCATAAGCGTATTGAAATATGCCACAATCCACTCCCCGTTTCTGGACAATGCTATGAAAACCCCCAGCATGAAAGCTGTCATCGCTATGAACATCAAGTGGGTCAACGTAATTAGAGCCGCTTGCTCCGTCTTACTTCCCTTTTGTAACGCGTCGAAATTTTCCCCTTCAAAGTCGGTCAGTAAGGAATTGACCACAAATCGAAGAGTCGATATTCCATGTACGAGAATATACAAGATGATGCTGAATACAGCAAGTCTTTGCACTGGACTGGGGGTGAACACAACCCTGTTGTTTTTCCAGGTTAAAGGGGTACAAATGCTATATCGCATCAACCTTATCCGGTATTCCGCAATTTTGACAGCTTGTCGGGTCAACATGATTTAAGTAACTCGTAACTGTGACGGTTAAGACTAAGACGATGCAAGAACAGAGTTCAAACGGAAGCTGAATTGACGAAGATGATGAAAACTGAATTTGTTGATATTAGTCGAGTCCCCGAATGAACAGTTTTGTACCTTCTGGATTAGTATAGCGGTATATACTTGAATCGCCTCGTGCATTAATTTTTAATTAATTTTGCTTCTATATAACTTGTTTTGAAAAACATGCAACCTTTTAGCGAGGTACGGATGAATTTTAAACGACATTTTACGTTTCTTTTATACTATGCTTAAAGCAATTTATTTGTTTTATTTTGGACAACTGTCGTGTTTTCATACTATCCATCTAAATATGAGCTGTTCAAGTACCCAAGAAAACAATTTCGTTGTGTACTAGTAGTATTTAGCCAAATAATATGCCATTTTTAATTTTTAATGTGACTGTGAATAACAATGAATTTCACTGTAAAAATGTGGTTACTTGTCTTGGTTAACCTTTATTTGTAAACTCTTCGAGACCATCCAACCAACTCAAGTCATTTATGAAAATGTCAACTTCTGTAGCTGGCAATGTGACACGAATTGTGGATATGTACACAAGTTTTTCGAAATACATTAACTTAACGCGTTAATTCAAGACCTATCGATTGCACAAGGAATGAGAATATGTCCACTTGCTCTTCAATCTAAAAAATAAAGCAAAATTTTAGAAACAGGAGGATAGTGCTCCAATATTAGCATAAATAAATAATATGAATAAGGGGATATGGTATGGAAAGGTTTTCACCTTTTTGAATATCGGCTTTCCTGATCCATGTCCAGCACCATCCTCAATCCGAATTAGCAGCGGGTTTACCTGACATATTATTTTATATTTGATGAGTTGCTCGCCTATTTATAAATATCTTATGCCACTATGCTGTCTTTACCTGTTGGCCATAGTGGGTTCCGATTTGGTACTGTAACTCCGCCGCAAACTTCAGTGAATGCGCAGGCACAACTCTGTCATCTTGAAGACTGGTAGTAACCAATACGGCTGGATATTGTGTTGTGTTATCGGAAGGAATGCGGATGTTGTGGAGGGGTGAGTACTTGTAGATGAACTCAAACTGGGTGGGATTCTCCGCTGACCCGTATTCCGGAATCCAATGGTACGCAATTGTAAACAAGTGGTATCGCAACATATCCAAAACACTAGAAAAATACCCGTCGTTGTAAATCTTAACGTATAATCTAGAAATTATAATATTTGCGTACCACTTACGACTTACCCCACATCCGGAAGAACTGCAGCGAAAAGATCTGGCCTTTGGTTTAGACTTGCACCCATTAATAACCCTCCGTTGGAACTCCCTTGAATAATTAATTTGGACTTTTGTGTGTAGTTCATTTGTATCAAGTATTCTCCTGCAGCTTGAAAGTCGTCAAAGGCATTTTGTCTCTTTTCTAAACGACCCGCTTCATGCCAAGGCGTTCCATATTCGCTGAAACGGGCAGATTAATTGCTTTTTAAACAAAAGCTTCACATTTTCCATTTCCTTGAAAACTGCTTATTACTAACCCTCCACCCCTGATATTTGCGACGGCCACGACCCCATCAAAGCTCTGCATAAACACTGCCCATGGAACTGAAAATATTGGCTGAGATGGTATTGCAAAGCCACCGTACGCATACAGCAGCGAAAATGACCCTCCATTTAACTCCAACCCCTGCGTTTATTATTTCCAGTCCATTGGAGTGTTGTAGTTATATGAAATATTCAAATCATCCCAATGTGATCACAATACTATTTTACCTTTTTATGCACAATGAACATAGGAACTTGAGTCCCATCCTTGCTCGGGTAAAAGACCTGGTTCGTCTCAAAATCGTTAGCATCCAGTCCTTCTACAGTAACATCGTCGTAAATCTGTACACATATGCACTCGTGCCAATCAATAAATTCATATTCATCCCCTTGAGTTTTACAGTGTTTAATAAGCTTTGATGACATACTTCTACTCTGGTTATGTCATTGGTAAAATTCAGCATGTAAATTCTCGTAGGGAGGAAAAACGACTCCATTCTGAAAAAGAAGACTGGCTCATTCTGCTCCTGATTCGAAACATCCCAGTAGTTTACCGTACCGACTTCGACGGGATAATCCTCCACAAGGATAGACCCGTCTGTCAGATTTCGCAGGGTTATGGTAGATTTCACGTCTTTCATGTACGACACGATTAGTTTGTCACTATAAATATGGGTACGTAATAGTATGTATAGGTAAGTTTAAATTGAAGGTAAGACAGTCAGAGTTTGAACCCAAGGATAGGCTATTGGCTATACCGGTCTGCAACAGCCGCCCATGTAATAACATTTCGCTCATGTTCGGACACTAACGTGGTCCACTGGGACTCATCTGGGTTGGTCAGGTTGACTGCAATAATTCTAACGTTTTCTGCGTTTCTGTTCGTTTGAAAGTAGGCGATTGATCCGGAAGCTGAAATGAACTATATTAGAAAAATTATTGAATGAAACCCAGCAGAACAATTAAATATTTCAGAGAAATATGCAAATGTGGTGGGCAGATTTTTAAAGTTACAGTAGATTGCGAATGCATTTCCGGAATGATTGGAACCCACTCCAGTTTCCCAGTAATGTTTTCCGGGATATTTGCAAAAAATATGGCATTCTCTGTTCCAGTTTGTGGATGAATGAACAAAAATCGCCCATCCNAAAAATATGGCATTCTCTGTTCCAGTTTGTGGATGAATGAACAAAAATCGCCCATCCACAGACACTTTGATAGAGATGCCGCTGTCAATAAACAAATGCCCTCAAATGAATCATACTTCATTTAAAAATGATTTGATCTTGAAATAGGATGAAGTTGTGTTCATACAGAATCCATTGAGGGTGATCGGGAAATTCTGCCACGAGTACATCTTCATCTTGGCTTGTCCCCAATTTGTGATATAGTATCTTTTGATTGTCGGCAATACCCGGGTTACCCTCCTCCAGGTGGGGGTAAGCCTGTTAGCCAAATTAGGCATAAACTTATTAGCTTTAGCTAATCGCAAGCTTTAAAATTGAGAACACATAGTGTTACAAACATACACCATAAAATATCCCCTCGTTCCTCCCATCCCAAGCAAGCTCTGTCGCTTTGGCCTTAAGGAGCACATCCGCCAAGTCCCTCCCAGTGTCCACGTCTTTGAAATGAATTCTCATCCAGTCCGATCCAGAGTTGGAGAGTCCATATGCAAAAAGTTTTCCATCGTGGGAGAAGGTTTCGGTTAAAGGGTAAATTGATATGGTGCCATTCTCAGAAAGTCCGTTGGGGTCCAGAAAAACTTCGGGAGAACCGTCTAAACTTGACTTTTTGTACAGTATGCTGAATTGTCAGAAACCTCACAGTTAGTTTTCAATCTTATCGAAACCAATTTAAAGTGGTCTGCCTTTTCATGCTTTTATGTAGCTTACTCTTGATTTAGAAGACCAGAGTTGGCGTAGTAAATATAGTTGGCACCGTGCTTGCTTGGAGCAGTGACCTTCCTATAGTTCCACATGGCTGTGAGCTTCTCCCGGATTGCATCTCTAGCTGGACATGCTTGCACATAAGCATTGGTCAAATTATTTTCTACTTCAATGAAAGCTTTCGTTTCCTGAGACAGAGGATCTTCCAGCCAGCGGTATGGGTCGGACACCAGGGTGCCGTGGAAGTCATCGATGACAGACTCATTCCGGTAAACCACCGGGTAATCCAAGGACTTGGCAAGAGTAGGAAAAGTGAGGCATACAAAGCACACCAACAGAATGCCAATGGATTTAGCTGAAAGTGAGAATTATTATAACATTATTTCAAGATTCCAGATAATTAAACTATATAAAATGGCTTGCATTTTTTACCCATAATAATGTCGCACGTATAAATTAGTTGAGGGCCACAGAATCGTGCCTTGTCGTCTCTTTGGTTCTTGTCAAACACTGAAAACGTTGGGGTCATGCTATGCACAACGAAGGCAAAACACGAGGACAACAAATTATGTTATCGTGATAACACAATTATCATGAATGACTTTTCGATCCATAACGCAATAAAGGCAAAAATGGGGACTGCTTATGTTACACTCCAGGACATCTCATTCATATTATTCTCGTTACGACGGATGATTTATTACAGCCATTATCGTAATAACAATACACTTTTGATCTGGAGAATAAACACAGGAGACTTTTAGTTGGATTGGATTCATTACAATCATCCCACTATTATCGATCCCATATACTTTCTTCGAAACCCCTAGTCTATGTTTTAATACTATGAAGAGTCATTAATAATCCCGAGAGATACGGAAAATTAATTAGGTACGCAACACGAGGCATAGTATGCTACGACTGCTCATGAAAATTAACAGCCATATTTATGCCAATTCATTAGACAATTTGCGCTGAGGTATTTTCCGGGAACTCCCGGCATATCAACAAGGGTTTGATGATGACAGACAACCAGTTATTAATGGCGACGTGACGAGAGATGTTAGATGTATCTCGTTAAAACCAGCTAGTAAAAGCAAAAATGCAAAACATCATGCGTGCAACAGCAATGCTATACAGTAAAAAAAACTGGTGCGTAGCAGTGCGTAGTATTGTAAGTATGAACGTGTGTGTGTGTGTGTATAGCTAAGTAGGTATTAAGGCTAACACCTCTATTTAAAATCGCAAATTGATTTTTGAGTGACATTAAAAAATGCGTTGCGTCTATGATTTTAACCCCCACGATGCCTATATGTTCAAATAATAAATATTTGCAATTTTTAAAGTTATCATCATAGACTCGCGTTTATTACAATACAATTTATGACAATACAAGTTTATAGGTAGTTTGCAATTCAAATTCACAGTCGTGGTAATTATCAATGTAAGTAAATCAATGAAAAGATTTTAAAGTGTTTGAATTACACAACTTCCAGCAATCCAATAACAGTTCCTAAAATTCGCAGAGCATATCACACTCTCTTTTCACATTTACGTCAAGCTGAATCCCGAACGTGCGTCAATGTGAGCTTAAAATTTGTAATTCCCTGAAGTTAACTCTGAATATTTACAATTCAAGGGTTGACTTTGACTCATACATTACATTAGGTGACAACGATTTTACGGAATTAGTGCACACAAGTGCAAAAATATAATACCCACACGACAAACTCCCGTCTTTGATCTGTCACAAAACTCACAAAGTGCATTTCATAAATGTACGGTATCCCTATGTAAATTACTCCCAATCGGTGAAGTGCTTAATACCCAAGATTTGAAGTGAAGTGTTTGTTAGGATATACTATTACACTTTGTCATTTTGTTACCTTTGTACTGTTTATGCAGAAAACTGTTCTTCGTTCCTCCGGTGGATGCCTTTTAACTTTACGCTTACGTCAAGGGACTCCTTATGTTTGTCACCTGCAGATATAAAGCTTATTTATCAAGTGCATGTATTGTATCCATATCAGATCAGCATGGTAAGAGGAGATTTGATTACGCACACACTAATGTGGAGCACATTTTTGTCGGTGTAAATAAAAGGGGCGACGATACAGATAAGCATACACGCTGGACACACGCCTGCATTCTTGCTCCAACAAGGGAGTCGACAATAAAAACGTAGAATTGTACATAAAATAAAAAAATATACAAGTTTTATATACATAATATTCGGAAATTAGTCAGATTTTGAAAAATGTTTGCTCGCGTTATCTCAGCGCTGCTGGCGCTTGTTGTAATTTGTAGGGCGGACTTGTTTATTAATGTAAGTGTAAATGTCATTGGGGTCGAGTCACATTTAATGTTTAATTAAGAAATATAGAGATTTTATGATTGGAACTAATTTGATTTCCAGACCACGTGCCCTCCCATTGGTACGGCTTACTTTGCCCATGAAAATTGTTCCAAATATGTTGTCTGTGATCATGGTAAGCATAGATCTGAATCTTTAGTTATACATTTTGCGATATTGATATGTTGTATCGATTTGTGCTGGAATTTGACTAATGATTTGAATGTCCGTAGGAATTCCTCACACACTGGATTGTCCGGCATCTTTGTATTTTAACCCCGTGTCGGAACTCTGTGATTTCGCTTATAATGTTCCAGAGTGTGTTGGAGGTACGAGGCCCCCAAGTGGAAATACAACTGTAACTCCACCCATAAATTCTACAACAGTGACACCTCCAATCAATTCAACAACACTAAGACCTCCAATCAATGGGACGACATTAACACCCCCAATTAATTCAACAACAGTTAGACCTCCAATCAATGGAACGACATTAAGACCTCCAATCAATGGGACGACATTAAGACCTCCAATCAATGGGACGACATTAACACCTCCAATCAATGGGACGACATTCACACCCCCAATTAATTCAACAACAGTTAGACCTCCAATCAATGGAACGACATTAAGACCCCCAATTAATTCAACCACAACTCAACGCGTTAATTCAACAACACCTGCACCACCAGGCAACTCAACTTCTCCATCAAACGGAACCCATTGCTCGCCCGATTTGCCATTCTCACAATGCCCATGCCCCTATCTTGGATTTTACTTTACTCCATATCCAGGTAGGTATTCATTAGTGTTTATAACTATCAACAAAATTATATGTTTATTATTTTCAAATTAATTAGCTCATGTCTTTCTTTCCAGGCAACTGTTCTCTCTATGTTCATTGCGTTGAAGGTGTCGCCCTGCTAAATGTTTGTCCAAATGGTACACTTTTTAACCCAGTTAAACTCCAATGTGACTATGCTTCAAGTGCCAACTGCACCAACAACAGCACATATCTCTCAGACTTTGAATCACGTTTGGAATCTTCAGATTCCGAGCCAGAATGTTCACAAAACGAAGCCCAGCCCTTGGTTCCAAGTAGCACCAACTGTCAGGAGTATTTCATCTGCCATAATGGAGTCAGCAAAGGAAAAGGATTGTGCCCAGATGGGCACCACTTTGATTATTTCTCGCAAAGCTGTGTGCCCCAAGGGCTAACAACTTGCTTGCTGTAACTGTCTGACTGATCAGTAGAATCCATGTACTATTCAAGCATGCATATATATGAACTTGTAATTAATTTAATAAAACACTATTTGCAAACAATATTTTGAACTTTATTTTGCTCAAACTATACATCAGTGATTTTGTTAGTGTTATTTCACTTATCTTGAGGGTATTTTACACCAATTTGACTTCGCACTTCTTCCAGAATTTTGGAAATCTTCAAAGTTTCCGAATGTGGCATCACATCGCTTTCGATTTTCCCTTGTATCAAACACTTTCGCACCTCATGCAACTGGTAGCATAGCCCCGATGTGTTCCAGAAATTGATTGGTTTTGCTCCAACTGGAAGGGGGTAGTCGTGAACTTCACCAGAGGGAAAAACTTCCAGCTTGGTTGCACACCAAAAAGGGGAATGCATCTATAAGTAAGGAATACAATTTCATAGAATACCACGGTCACTAGTAAATACACCTATTATTAGGGTATTCAATTTACCTTAATTGTCCCTTTCGTTCCAATGATATACGCTTCATTTGGCATTTGAGCGCGGTAGCTCGTCACAAAAGTGGCCATTCCTCCTCCGGAAAATTTCAACGTTGTGCTTCCAGCCTCATCCGCTCCGGACGAGTTCAGCGTTCCCGTACTCAAAATCTCGGTCGGAATCTCCTTTCCATAAACAAGCAGGGCGAGTTGTGTACAATAAATTCCAATGTCGAGGGTAGTACCTCCCCCCAAATCGAGCAACTTGCATCTATCAACATCCCCCAGGGGTACCCCAAACGAGACAAAAACGTTGGTCACTTCGCCAACAACTTTGGAGTGCAACAACTCCCTCAGCTTTTGATACGCCGGGAAAAACCGAACCCAAAGGGCTTCCATGAAGAACAGGTTCTTGGTTTTGGCATGATTCAAGAGCTCCTGGGTTTCCCGAACGTTGACGCACAATGGCTTTTCGCACAGAACTGGTTTTCCAGCGTCGAGCGCAGCCTTTCCCAAAGGCAAATGGGTGGGATGAATGGAGCCAATGTATATCACGTCTAGATTCCACCAAAGCAAAATTCCAGATTAGTTTCCCAGTAATCGCAGAACGCATCCCATTACGACTATACCTCATTGTTAAATACTTACCAACATCCGGATCGTCAAAAACCTGCTGGTACGAGTCGTACGCTTTTGGAATGCCGTGCTCTTTCGCAAACTTTTGTGCATCCGCTAAATTCCGTGCTCCCACTGCGACTGCAGTGTGTTCCAACGGGTTGAGGGTGGCCATTGCGACTAGAAAATCATGGCTAATTTTGCCCGCACTAATGATTCCCCAACGAAGTGGACGGCTTGCGAGTTCACTCATTTTCTGCTAATTAGGTTAGTTGAAACTGTGAGGAATTGAGATGCACGCGTATCCGGTGGAAAAGATCCGAGGTGATTGGGATTGATGCAGAATATTCTTTTACACAATTGAATTCCACCTCCATCACCACTTGAAAGCATAAATGACCCATACATTCTGCACTGTATCACAAAAAACTGTTGCAAAATCGGTTTATTCTCTGGGCTCAACTGGGTTGAGAGGGCACGTCCAAGTGCATGATAATTAGTTATTCCAGTTTGTTTTCCAGCAGTCATCGTGTATCGGACTGGTCTGGATATTATGTGACAAATAAATGTCAGTTTCCTTCAGCATTGTGAGATGCACTGTTTAATTTGTAGAAATAAATTCATTTAGCACAGAACCCTACACACTACTGCACTTGAACTAATATCATCCACTCAATTATGATAATATGATACCATGATGATGAACTTGTGTCTCCTGAGCCTTTTATGTAATGAAAAATTACCCGAGTTTTCTGCCGTCCACGCAAAACAATGTTACGTATAATGTTATTCTGAAACAAAATATTGAAGTGACCACATTATTGGCTTTTTAGGTTTGCTTTCAACTCACAATCACGTGAATCTAGCTTCAATTGAATTCTATGCATTTTGTAAATTCAGTTTTTCTGCATGATTTGCTAATTTGGCTGATTTGTCGAATTAATCCGCAAAGTAATTTTTGGAGGATGAAGAATCAAGTGTATTCTGGAAAAGCGTGGATATCGACTTTGACAATGACCTTCAACCTTCATATTATTATGTCAAGCCTACATAAACGAAATGAGGAACTCTGCTAATTTCCAATTGCCAAATTGGTTACTTTCAGCAATAATGAAAGATAATATTGCCAATTTTGCATTTATTTTTTTTGCTCATTGTCCCTCCTCCGAGTTAGAATATATAAAGCACTGGAGCTCCAGCTCCAAACACTTTTATTCGCTTAGAGTTTGCTTAAACATTCAGTTGGCACCGCAAGCTAAAAAATTTGGAAATAAATTACTTCCCACCAAATATGAAGTACGTCGTAGTAGCCGTTGCCCTAATTGCTTGCTATCTAACCGTATTGACGGTTGCACAAGGTATTCCAAGGCAATTCTAATTTTCACTCAATATTTCATTCAGTCAGTGATTCAACGAAAACATTACATTGGTTTCAGTTACAACCCCACCACCAGTCGCTGCCACGACATTACCTGCCGGAGGAAATTCATCATGTGGAGGAAAAGGAGGTGGTAAAAACAGAAATGGTCGTGCTGCGACTGCAACCCCACTTCCTAGTCCGAACGCAATGCTGGAAAAGAAGTTCCAGGAATTTGCGGAACAATTGGGGAAAACTCCGGAAGAGTTGAAGGCGGGCATCGGCAAGTTCCTCCAATCCAATGGGATTTCTCTTGATGACATTCAAAGGTCAATTAAGGAAGGGGGAGCGCTGGCACATCAAATGGTAGAGTCGGTAAGAGGAGCAATGAGTGGCAAACAATAAAATGTCACGCTGGAACATAATGTCAAGCTTTAATTTCCAAATCCCTTCCAAAGGTGACAAATAAACGCAACCAGCAGAAAAATGTTTTAACGTGAGTAAAATTCAGATTCAGTCGTGTTGCAATGCATCCTGTTGCATAATTCACTAATTATTCTGCTCACTTCATTCCCGTCATCTTTGGTCATAGTAGCAGTGTCATTTCCAGATTGCGGTTTCAGTGGAGTTACGACAAATTGGAGCATGACGATGGCGTATGTGATGACAATGCCAATCATCTACAGAAACGATTTTTTACTTTTAGCAATCGAATATGTTAAAATCAAATGCAAAGGCATGATCTAAAGTCGTACCGTTCCAATGAAGCCATACGTCACTGTAAAAAATTTGCATCCTTTCAGTCCAACTGCTTCAGTGCTAAGTTGACGATGCATTGCCACTAATCTCAGAAGCCCATCACTGCTACCATACCCCGAATTTGACTTTGCACTTAAACTTATTGAATCATCTTCATGGTCGGTCAAGGATATTTCAAACAACCACTGTTTAAACTGCTCCATCTAATAATTAATCATACGGGAATGATTTAATGGTCACTCTAAAAAAGAATGATGTATCTACCTTGCCACTCCCCGCTGCTCCTGTGCCAGTGACTACAAACAAAATGAGAATGTCCAAAGTGTTGACCATGCTCTCAATAACGGTATGTCCGGATAGTCGCTCGAACACGCTCCATACAAAGAGGGGATAGAGATACATGAAAAATATAACTACGGGCAGACCAAACACGTCATTGATGGAGTTGAGTAGGGAAATCAGGTCTAGATATGATTCGGAGATGCGCTGAACGAGATGAGACTGTAGAAAATATCAAAAACCAAATTGTTTATACTCTTAATCGTTTTAAAGTCTATCTCATTTCATGTACCTGCCCATGCCCACACGCGCCTCGGGTGTATCTAAAGGAGGACCTATTCCATAAGCCGCAAAGGTTATCCAAGTGGCCCACAAAATGCGTGCATGTGGCATAAACTATGATTGCCCCAATGAGACAAAATTGGTCAAACATTACAATCAAAACGTCAAATACAATATCACTAACAGCCGCAATGTACCCTGCCACCGTAAAAGGCAGGGATAATCGGAGTCGTTGTTCGGTGTTCAATAAAGGCTCTGTGGTGCCGGTACCACTTCCGGGACTATCGATGACGTACATATTGTATAGAATGTTGCTAGTAGCATAGTTCAAGTATTCTTCTGTAGAGTCCCCGACGTACAAATACAGCTTTAAAATGAATCTGACAAAGGTTACGCCAAGGGTCACATTTGTTGCGAGTCGTAATCCAAAACTAACTTCCGCTGTCACATACTGTCCCTGACAATCGACTAAAAGTTTGGCAAAGTGATTTCGTCGGAACCAAAATGTTAGCAGCCAGCATCCCGGGATTAAGTGGATAACAAAACCGGTCGCGATTTTGAACAAGTCTTGTGGTTTCTCCCGGAGATTTTGGCCTGTAAAGTATCTCAAATTGAGGGTGCAGCAGGTGGTGACCACGAGTAGAAGGAGGGTGCTTAAAATCTGGGGGAAAATTGTCAGAATAAGATTTCCATTGTGTTACTACTACCGTTTTAATAAGTGACTTGGTAATGTTGGCATACCTGCTGCACAATATTTGTCTGAATGACATAGATATCGTCGGGGTTTTTCGCAAACCGAAATGGCACTAGTAAAAGCCATTGGGACAAAATGAGAAACCGGTTCAGCAATACAAACACGGGGTACCTGAAGGATTGTGAGACCCTCCTTCGTTTTGATATCGGGGGAAAGGTCGAAGTGAGCTGGGGAAGGGGAATGTCATGAACTTCACTTAAATTACTGACGGAACTAGTTTTAGATTCCATTTTCTTGTCATCCAGTATTCTGCAAACTGCACATACTGGCTAGACATACAGCACGATAGCTTTGTGAAACTATATTTACGAGTTAAAGTTGTTTTTCGAGGGTAGGGTATATAATAATACCACTAATTGGAAAATGACAAAGTATACATATTTTTATTACTTCCTGTTTGCGTGTGATGGAGTTATACATTGGTATAATGTCGGTCACATGAGTACGAAGAACAATCCATTTCGGGAACATGAAGATCAGTTATACATGCACCAAGAACCTATGGAGAAATAGTTTCGTGTTCTGTTCAAGCCAATTTGGATTCTCTGATCTTGTGTATAGAGTTTCATAACTTCCGGAATCCGGCCAATCAATAATTTAATTGCATTTGTACTCCGTTAATGGATTAAATACGAGGAGGGCTAATGCATCTTAAGGACCTCGTCAGTCCCGTAAATCATATTACACACTGCAAAATTAAATAATTAATTTTTTATAGTCTTAATAGCCTTAAACTAGCTAAATGGTTTGACGTTTTTGTTTTTGCTAATGCTCGTACTTGGTAACTTAACTCTTTATCGCGGTTTCCTCCTGCGGGTATTGAAAGGTTATGATTATATGCGTGATGATGTAAATGCGTGTAATGTATCGCGTAACAGGGGATCGGTTTGTTTACCAGGAATGACATGAAAATTCTGTAATACTCCTTCTACTCGATATATTATGATGTTCATCCGTTGCTCTTTCCCTTAAACAGCTAACTATATTCTTAGGCACTCCCGAACTGCCTTTGAGTGTCTTCACTACAATGTTAAACTTTCTCTTAATTTTAATTTTTGGATGTGCTGGCATTGCCCCAGAGCATTTCATTGTGGACACAAAATCCCCCATTATAATCCAAAGCGATGGAAGTGGAGATAGGCATTTTGGCTACTCATTGGCCAACATGAAGAATTTCGGGAGGAACATCCCACATAATCAGCAGAGAACCAGTTCAGTCGAAACGTAAAGCAACCTTTCTGTATAATCCACTTTAGCCAAAACATAATAGCGCTATGTAGCAACATTATTGGGATTATTGCAGACTTTTCATTGGAGCTCCAAAAGATTTTGCGACTGAGGAACAGTGGGGTCGTTTGGGCCTGTACCTTCCAGCCTGATAACCCCCTCCGTTGTACCCTTCTGTCTAAAATTTCCGAACAAAACTCTCCTCCTCCGCCTACCTGTCGGGAAGGTCGTCCTAGTTTTGTAGAAAGTGAATCTGAGCAGTGGATCGGAGGCAGTTTGAGTGCTGCTCAGAATTCCAGTCAACTCTACTCTTTCGCTCCCCGGTGGAAGTGGAACGGGGTTACTTTGGGCTGCAAGCAAACTGCTCGTAATAAATCATTTCATGTTGACTTACAATTTATTTAATAATAATAATCTGTTGTTATTTTTTAAGTCGACTTGTCCAATTGTCATGCTAGAATAAGAATAATTCGTTATTTCATAACCATGCAGTGGTTGGAGCTTGCTACGTCACTTCCAATGGAAATGATGTTTCAGGACCGCTGGCCCCTCTAAACGATCCATGTAAAATATTTAAAATTGTCTCATTCCTTCCTGCTTTTATTTGACAATGTCCACTTACTCCTGTAACTAACGGGGCTGTATATTTATTTATTTTAATGAAAGACGAGTATATTTCAAAGGAACCAAACGGAGAGGTCGAGGTCAATCTACAATATGCTCTGTTCGGGTTTGCGTCTCACATCACACCAGCCAACACACTTGTTGTGAGTGCTCCCGGTGTGCGAGCTTGGATAGGTAGGTATTATTATTTTTAAATGACATTGGTAACCTCTGCAGAGAATAGCCTAATATTTTCATTTTACTTAGGTTCGTTCTTGGAGCATGAGCCTACAGATTCCACGTTTCTTCAAAAATATTTTGACTACGATGTTCCCAACGTGGAAAGATATTCCTATGTCGGCTACTCCCTGTCCTCGGGTCGAATCCCAGGAGGAGGATACTTCATTGTGGCAGGAGCACCCCGAGCAAGGAATCTTCTGGGCATGGTTATCATTACAAATTCTAAGACATCAACTCCTGAGGGAACCTTAGTGGGGAAGCAGTTTGGAGCCTATTTTGGTTACTCTGTGGCGACCGCAGATTTGAATGGCGATGGATACAGTGATATCCTCGTGGGGGCACCAATGCACACATTGGATTTTGCGGGGGAAAGCAGTTACAACACGGGATGTGTCTTTGTCTATGACGGGTCCTTGATTCAACGAGACGAACCTCTAAAAATGGTTGGATTGTATGAACATTTATTTTTTTCTATTTCATTTGAAATATAATATGCTACATTTGAGTCATTTTTGCTATTTTGAAGATTTGCACCAGAGTATCCACCGGGGCCAGATTTGGAGCAGCATGTGCTAATCTCGGTGATATCAATTTTGACAACAATGAAGGTGGGCTAAAATCACTATAAATTGTTTTTGGGAAATCAACTTTCATAGTTCATACCCATTTGTTGTGGATCATACAGATTTCGCCGTAGCAGCTCCATACGACGACGATGGAGTCGGAACAGTTTTTGTATTCCACGGAGCCGACACATCCAAATTATCTGATAGACCTACCCATATCATTCGGGGAAAGGCTCTGGGTATGCAAAACCTCAAAGGATTTGGCACCTCCATGTCTCCTGGGTTAGACGTGGACCAAAATGGAACCCCAGATTTGGCCATAGGATCCTTTGAATCTGAAACTGTGGTTGTGGTCAGAACGCGTCCGGTAGCGAAGCCATCGGTGACGGTGTCATTTCTCAATACGTTAAATCAAGAAATTAACAACTTTTTGCCCACCTTGAGTGATCTGGTGGTCCGGATTTGCGCATCGTTTAAGTTTTCAGTTAACTTGAAAAAGGACAACA
>JAANSN010003373.1:0-18862 GCA_036850665.1 Dicranocentrus wangi | reverse complement strand
GATAACTTTGATAATGCCTCCAAACTAAAAAGTCTCCAGTGCTCGCTATCCTTATACTAACAAGTGACCCGATATGAAGTCGTATTGCTTAGATCTTGCAAATAATCACTGATAGAAGACAACACACTGAATCTAACTTTTAACAATTTATTGGCAGTAACCATATATCATCAGTTTTAAAATATTTGAACCTCAACTAAAATTGACAAGTATTTTTATTTTATATTTTATGTAATTTTACTGAGCTACCAAAAATTTGGACTTCACTCTTCCAGCTTCAACTTGCCACTCTAAAACTCCAACTAACTTGCAGCTCTCAACTTGAACTAAACTTGCAGCTCTGCTGCTCACACACAATTACATTTTCCTACCAAATCGTAACCTAAACGTACAGAAAAATGCACACTTGTGCTTCTATTCATAATTTACATAATATATACTTTGCTTGTTTTCTGGAAATACGCATAAATATACTTAAAACTAAAACGTATATTTGACGTATTCACGAACGGATGTATTTTCTCTCTTCTCCATTTGCTGGTCACAACATCAACTACAAGAGACCAGGAGAAAACGACAGTTCACCCAAAAGAGTTCGATCTATTGTATTTGCCCAAGGTTTCCTACTGGGTTTGGTAGAACTCATCAGCGATGGACAAGTAGTTTGGCTGAAAGGTTAATTTAACTGTTAATCGCAACTTATGGCACTCACTCGTCGTTTTACTTGTGAAAAACACATCACAATTATCACGGGCAGAAATGAAAGGGATTAATTTCCAAACCCTCGTCTACGTCATCGTTTTCTTACTCTCTTCAGACTTTGCCCACTGCTACAGGGATACGGCTTCAGAATTTCTACACTCTCCAGAAAGTAATTTTTCGGACCTTTTGAGTAGTTTTGACAACTGCAGTCTCCACTTTTTCAAAATTGAAAAATCATCCGAATGGGAGAATACTCCAATTTATGCTTCATTTGCAGCCAAATCACTTGGCCTAGAGGGCGGCCCCACCAAGCTGATAATCCCCCAGCTGGTCACAACAGGTCTGTCAGCGACCTATAACATTTGCGAAAATTACCACGGAACTACAATTCCACATCTGTACTACAAAAAGCAGTTGAATGTGCAATGCTCTGCATTCATTTTCCTCCTACCAAAGCTTGATAAAAACGTCTTCACCAAAATCTCCAAAGTTGAAGAGGCACTTAAACTGCTTTATATAGACGATTATAAACGTTTTGGCCCTGACAGCTACTTCCGTCTACCAGATAGGATTGGTCAAGTGCTTTTCCATTCCGACTATTTCCATTTATTCCCCACCATCATGATTTTCGTTAGCTCTGGAACAAAGTCGGATGGAACTTGCATCGTGGATCCCATGCTACGGATTAAATACTTGGGAACATTCCCGGTCGTCCATTTAAATGAGTGCAGAAATCTTTTTTTCTACTCAAGCCATTTCATAACTGACGATTTGTTGTACACTCCTTCCCTTATTCCATTCAACTACAAGCAAAAGCAGAAAAGCGGCAAAGCAGTCGTGGCCACTCGTCAGGAGATACTAGCACAATGGGAATCCCTTAATTACAATTTTACCCCATTTTCTAGTGTTTCCAGGGTAGACCTTTGCGATGCAAGGATTGGCAAAATAGGTGGTTATATTAAAGACAAGCAAAGTGCATGGAGGTGCATCCTGGACATATTCTTCCAGGGCGAGTCCAGTAAGCTCCGTGGGTTTACTTTTAACTACTACTATTTTGATTTTGGCATTGGTCACACGAAAACAACTTTGATGGAGCGGCTTAAATATCCACTGAGCACAGTTTTCATGAACAGTGGCTACAAATACAGTTTTTTGATCAGCAGAACAAATTCCTCATCACTTGTCAGTTTTCAACGTCATGTTCCTCTTTAGCTCTCTCTCCTTCCCTGAGTGGAAGTACATTTTGGGGGCGTACGTCCTCGTCGTGGTGTCCCTCTACAGGAATAACTTTCATGGAGCAATCCTATTGACCTTTGCATCGTTGATTGAACAGGGTATCCACTGGGGCAGCAACCGGCGGACAACATATATCATATCTGGATGGCTCTTTGTTGCCATCCTTGTTAGAAATATTTACACATCTAGAATGACTTCATATTTGATCGCCGAACAGGATCCAGAGGGGTTGCCATACTCTTTTCGAGAAGTTTTCATCTCTGATAAGAAACTGCATAATGTTTACACTGACATAACATTTGGAATGGAAGGGTTTGTCGCTGTGCAAACTTTATGGGGAAAAGACAGCGTTTCCAAGGTAAAGCCCTTTGGAACGCTAGAAGATATTATATTGAAATATCTGGAGAGGCTCGGAATTGACATGAGGAGTGGCGACCAATTTGCAGATTTGCTTCACAACCGGTAAGTGCCGCGTGTCACTTTAACATGTACGGTTAACTCAATCCTTTCGTGTTCCCATTTTTTCTAGACTCAACTGGATTCCACGCTTCCAAAGTGTGAGACAGGAACTAAGAATGGAGGATCGATTTATTTTCATTTATGATATCAAACCGGATTCATTCATAAATATCTAGCTGGTTGGCTTCCCAGCTGTTATTTGCGATCCTTGCTGTACTTCTTCGGGGATTACAAAATCTATGAAAACTTTGACCAGCCAGTTTTTCTCCATAATCATGTATGGCACTTCTCATCCCCGTTTTACTTCTTACCCTCATTTCTCTCCTATGCATCGGCCATAGCCGCAAGCGGTATTTACAGCAGGCTCGAAAATATTGAAGAAATCGTTATCACGGTCAACCTTTTAAGAAACCTGAACATGTTAGCCAATTTTAATTACAGCTGGAATTTCGTATCCTTTGCACATAATCAGGCAAAGGTGATGCAGGAGGAAGTGTGGCAGCAAGAAGGGGAGCAAAACCAGATAATCAATTTAGAAGCACTTGGTTCAGTGTACACGGTGTACATTGGTTGCTTGACAGGTTCGCTGGCGGCTTTCCTTGGCGAGCTGCTGCTGTGCTACAGAGCGGATAAATGGGCGTTGTTGTGGGCCAGCAAGGCCAAGACCCATTATGAGGCCATCATTTGTAAGTGCTGCTGGAAAGGCACAGATCGCCGGCGATTAAAGTTCTTCTTTAGGGTGGCGATAATAGCAATATTCATATTCGTACATATTAGAATTTGGGTGATGGAAAACTGGATTTAAAAAGCTCATGGCTCAATTATTCATCAATTGTTGGTACCCACCACAAATTTTAAGTTCGTCTGAACTGATGTGAGTGTTGATTACAAATAAAAAATTTTTGGGCTTTTTACCTAGTTTAAATGCTAGGAATAAGAGACAATAGTTGTAATAAATAGAATTAAATATCCGTGAACAATTGCTATTTGTCGTAATATACACCTATATATTCTATAGCTATGAATATATAACTGCAAAATATTTGAAATTTAAAATTCTCTTTTAATTGATGCGGGTTTTGTCAAGTTGTGTGGGAGCCACCTTCTACCTCTACCTTTGGTGGTTGTAAGCTCCAAAATTTATTTCCTTTCCCAAAATTTGCTGCATCTTCCAAAGTTTCCGGGAGCCGTTTATTGAGCGTTTCAGGGAGGGCTGCGGATGCGAGTGCTCCGGCAACCGCCATCACCCCAATAATGAACCAGGGAGCCCCCGCTTTTATTTTTCCCTGTGAGTCATCAATAAATCATTTATATCAACTAGGATTTCTTAAAGTTTGTTGTTTCTTATACGAAGCGGTAACGTTGATATGACAATATAAATTAAAAACAGGATATAGCGCATACCGTGTAAACCATGTATGGCGTGAAAATGGCAACAATGGATGCGCTCGTGGATGCAAACCCACTCCCGGTGGAACGCAACACCGTTGGGAAGATTTCCGCTGCTTGAAGATAGACAACTACATACGTCACATAGATTGCAAATCTGAAAATATTTATAAACAATATCACTTTGATTGAGTTCTTTATTATTGCTACAACATAACAAAAAAAGATAAATCGTGACTACAATTTAGTAAACGTTTTTACTTTGCAACCACTGCAGCAATAACTGAAATACGAATCGTCCAACTGCCGCCATCCTCCGTGAAACCCGCTGCCGTCACCCCGGCCAGTATACTGGACACGCCACACACGAGGAAAAAGAGGACTTGGGTCCACCTCCTTCCCACCTTGTCGCAGAGGACCTTGCCTGTGGCGCAGGCAGGCAGCTCGATCAGCGCGAGAAGGAAAAAGTTGAGAAACTGGTTGCCGACCAGGTTGGGCGCGTTGAGGGTAATCGCGTAAAAAATTACTACATTCATGCTCCACGAGATTGTGAGCAGGATCGTGTTTGTCGCCAGGGTGCGGTGAGAAAATAAAAGCAAAACGGACCTATTGGACTGGTCACGCTCACCATGCCCTTGCTTTTGCTTGCTCACAATTTGTTCCAGCATCGAGTCCAACTCTGTATCGCTCAGCAGTAGTTTCCCCTCGGTGGTGCCGTTTGTCTTTGCAATTTCCTTGATGACCTCCGCTGCCTTGGAGGTCCTGCCCTGAGAGAGAAGCCATCTCGGACTCTCGGGCACCCACACGCACAACACATAGGCCAAGCCACAGGGGATCGTGGTTGCCACGCCAATGGTGTACCAGTGTCGAGCGGAGTAGGCGATCCACGGGAGAGCAGTCATACCAATTACTGGCGTCATCGAAGTCCACGTATAGATCCAAGCTCGGAACTCTTTGGAGGAGAGTTCGGCTCCAATCATGACCGGAATGATGTAGATCATTGGGAGGCCCATTCCTGTGATCCCAGCGAGAGCTACAAACAACCAAAACTTGTCGGCCACATATAAGCTGAGCAGTCTTCCACATATAGTCAGCAGTAAGGCCACTACCAATATTGGTTTCCGTCCGATTCTAACAGAATCCATCCATAATTATAATTCTCATTTATTGATTAATAATTTGCAATGCAATAAAATTATTGAGGCCAAACTTGTCCGCAGCATGTCCCAACGCCAGGGTGCCGATTGCGCTACCCACAGCATTCGCTGTGAAAACCCATGTGGCCCATTGTCCCCGCTCACAGACCCAGTCAAAGTGGGAAGGAATTGTGTGATCGTAATCCGTCTTGTCGTAGTCCCAACCGGAGGTGCAAGTCGTCACTAGTGACCGGTTCGTCGCCCCGTACATTTGACATTTACTCAGAGTACCATCGGGTTCACTAAAGGACACAATGTTTTGCCATTAGTCAAATTCTTTTTAAGGGGGATCGATCTCATTCATTTGCTTACCGAGGAATGTTCAGATTTTTCCAAGCGGTAAGGTCCACGCCAGCTAGCTCCCGTCCGGGAACTGAGCACCAGTGGTCCGGTTCGTACAGCATGAAAATCAGATTCAGACCAACGAGTGGCTCCAGTGCCATTACTGGAGATATAATGAAGTAGAGGTACCTCTTTTGGTATTTTCCCTTGGGAGCCCAACAACTCCAACACGTCATCAAGGTCATTGCAGCTAATTTTTTTGCCCTTTTCATTCTCCCTATTATTGTCCCCTTCTCCGTTCTGTTCACACAATTCAGGGGTTAGTATAGTGTGGGGTATAAAAAGAGTGATTAAATAAAACGGCAAGAAAAATAAATACCTTGTCCAAAGTGCTGTCTTCTTTTTTGATACTCATCGTCCGTCCGTGGTCACACTCTTGAGCAAACTAAAACTAATACATATACGCACTTCTTTCTTTGAAAAACTGTGTGTAGAGAATTTGCAGCTAAAACACTTATCTACAAAAATTATCGTTGTAAAAATTCAGTATCACTAGAAAAGTACGTATTAGGATATGTATCCACAAGGAGAATAATAATAATTAGTTGAGATGATTGGATTTTCTACGAAGCCGGGATGACGAATGAGCTAATAATGAGCAGTTGAAGCCTAATTAGAAAATTATCGAAAGTAGATAAACTTTGGATTGTGACAACACGAGCGAGGAGTTGATGAGGTGGTCAGTTCAGCTCAAGTTCCCCCCACCACCACGGTTAACAATATCTGATTCGGACTTGTACAAGGTTTTGCTGGATGAAATGCCTTAATGTTTATACACTAGTTACAAACTTTAATTCAAAGAGGGAAAAGAGCGTAATATGGGCAGGTTGAAATATCATATATCGTTTTGCCTAATGAATTACAACATCATGTAATAATTATATGCCTCAATCGTTAAAAGCGTGCTGAATGTGCTGTCATTGGAAATTTGGAAATCACTTTTGTGCTATTTATGGAAGCAGCAGCAGCCGTTCTAATGGGTTTTCAAATTTGGAGAATTCTAACTCCGAAATAATATTGCTCGTACGTAACCAGATGCAAAATTGCATCAGGCAGACTTTACTATATTAACTTAATTACTTAATTTCACGCAGATTCTCGTATTCAAAATTGAGTTGGCGTAAAATTCAGCTGGTCTAGCAAGGGTATGCTGCCCCGTACCAGCTTTTTGTGACGATTATATACGACGATGGCTACAGTTACGATGATTATCGATCATTATTCTCAAAATTATCATCATTGCATGATTTTTTTCAATTGCTAAAATTTAAAAATTTCAATATTTTGTAGAAGTAGACAATTAGGTTAAAATCAATATTACACGACTTTTTTCTCAGACTCCACTTTCCAAAGCTATTGTTGCCTGAGCCAACCCATTTTTAGTTGAAGCCCGCCGAATGTCGCAAGTAAAACACGTATTAATTACGTACAGTGAGACAGAGAGCCACATCTCGTGCTTTTGATAAATTCAAAAAAAAATCACCGCCATGGTAACCCCACTTTTGATCAAGTCCTACTCCCTAAACGAGTCAATTTCCAAATGGGCGAAAATAACTAGTCCAAAAATGTTCTGGGTAGCTGACGATGAGTTTGGAGAGTTTCGTATAGAAACTGGGCGATTTAGACGAGTAGTTTGGCATTCGGTGTACATCATTTTCCTCCTGTTTCTATGGCCAGCCGCCACGTTTTACATTCTCCTTCGAGGTTTGTTTGAAGCAAACACCGTTCCCCAGCCCACCTCCTCCTTACATTCTCACAGGGAGTCTTTTGGGCATTTTGTGTGGGCTTTTTCACACTGCTGGATAAAGACGGCGTGGAGTTGGCAAGATGGCTGAACACCGTTCACAAATTAGTTTGGGATTCATTCGGCGGCTTCAGAAATACTTTTCAAAGGAGTAGAGAGACAACTTGCGCACAACTTTGGAAAAGCGGTAAAACAAAAAATGCACGTAAACAATTATCACATGAATAATTAACTATACTCGCGTCTGGCTGGATTGTAAAATTTTCAGAATTCTCAACATTCCTCCATGGACACGGGGCAGACATGACTGGAATTGGGTTGGTAATAGGTATTTTACTTTTTTCTGTTATGCCCCCGCTGCTAACCGTCGCCTTGGTGNCTCCATGGACACGGGGCAGACATGACTGGAATTGGGTTGGTAATAGGTATTTTACTTTTTTCTGTTATGCCCCCGCTGCTAACCGTCGCCTTGGTGCTGACTAGATTAGATCCATTTGCACTTTGTCTCTACTACTACTACTATTCGGCTCCAGCAGAAGAACGGAAACTGCTAATGACGTCATGGAAACTTGCCTTGGCAACGAACGGAATTAGTTTCGTGTGCGCCCTGGAAACGTGCAATTCCTTTAGGATCGTCTTGCTCCCAACCATCGGACTAGTTGTGCACTACAGATACTTCATTCGTAGAATTCGGGCCTTGTCCACTTGGAATCTTCCCCGTGCAATACAACTCTACAGGAATTTTTACATTATTCATTCACAGGGGAGGGATGTGTCTGGAAAAGTCGTGGCAATCCTCATGGGACTAGGGTTTGTAACACAGGTGGCTGCTACATCCTTGAGCATAATGGGTCATAAAAAAGGTTCCTATTCATTTGAGCTGGCTGGCCCCAACTGTGAGTTTGATTTCCTTAACAACGATCATGGTCGCTGTCCCGCTGGCCACCGGCATTGACGAGTATTGCAGGGGAATGATAATTTCGTGGAGGAAGCGAACTGCAGGCAATAAGTCTACTGTCTACAGGCATATTATTCGACAGGCGCTGGTAGGGTTAAAACCAGTTTGCTTCCACTGCGGCGGGATTGGAATCCTGAGAAAGGAATCAAAGACACTCTATCTCTACTCCATCCTGCTGTACACGATGAATTTCATTTTATTCCTAAAGGAAATTTAAGTTTCACTATTACAGTTTTCCAGAGGCTTTCCGAAAAATCTCTAATTTTTATGTACTTATCTATAATTAAGCTAGTGAATAAACAAATGAAATCACGATTATCCACATATAACAACCGTTATTACCAATAGACGCTACATTAACTCAGTTTGATAGATCAAGTCAATTCAATTGTGCTTATTTATCGCCGTATCGCCAATCCACACGACATGAGTGGAGTTGCAGTTATTGTGAGCGACATTTTAGGAGGTAATGAAAAAATTTGAAATATTTAATATTGCGCATTGACTGACTGGCAGACAAACTATCAGACAGCATAATGTGATTATAAAATCTTGTGAATTGCTTTCAGATCAGATCATTTATATATACGCCCGCCCCTACAAGTTTCAATCACAACAAAAAAAAGCCCACAACACTCGCTCTCCGGGATTATTAGTTATAATTGCTTTCAGATCAGATCATTTATATATACGCCCGCCCCTACAAGTTTCAATCACAACAAAAAAAAGCCCACAACACTCGCTCTCCGGGATTATTAGTTTTATTAATAAAAAATATCTTTGTACATTTTTGCAAAAAATGAAGTTTTCGTCAGCATCCCTTTTTGCTACAGCGGTAGCAATGTCTTTTCTTCGGATTCTACACGGGTGTGGAGGCTCTTCCTGACTGCGATTGTCCCCAAGATAAACCTCCAGTTTGTGGCAATGACAGAAAGACGTACTCAAATCTCTGCATGCTTGAGTGTGCAAAGAGAGATAATCCAGGTAATTATGTAGTAACTTTGATGGGGATTGTTAAGCTTGCTTAAGGTTTACAATTAATTGATATTTAATTTATATATTTTTCTGAGAAGCATAACAAACATTTTCTTTTAAAGGTTTGGAGAAAGCTTACGTTGGGAAATGCAGGCATGCGTCACAATTATCGAGGCCCAAAGGCGCATAAGGGCATACTTAATGTCGAGTACTACTGGGATTTGAAGAATTATCTTTCCAGTAGTTCCATACATGTTTAAATAATTTTTGAAATAAATAACAAAAATTAACTGTAAGCACACACGGCTTAACAGTGGAGAGTTATTTTTATTTTTGCAACAAGGCAAGGCTCGAAGAGGACCACATAAAACTAAATTTATTCTAACAAGCACTACTTGCGCATCTTTCAGGAGTAGTCCGAAATAAAATCAATGCTGACAAATGTAGAGATAATGTAATTTCCAAAATCCCTGCTTTGGAAATTTTTAAAGAATGTAGAAAATAAGAAAACAGAGATGGCTGAAACTAATTTTTATATTAGGACATTGTGTCATCTCATTTAGATTCAGATACTTAGGTCTCATTTATTATATCCCCTATATCATCCGCTCAATCGGATCACAAATTCCATTCTCGACCCTTACAAGCTCGGTTTTACAATCTCAATGTTGTCATTGCAAAAACAACATCCCCTTAACAAATTAAATAATCATACGTACATACCTTATTTTTGAGAATAGCTCAGTGACCCAATTAGCACAGGTTTCCCCCATTTCTTAGACACTTGCAGTAAAATTAACAACAGTCCGCAAGTTAACCAGACACGGGTTCAAATATAAAAGCATCATCGCTGACGAAAACAGGACAGGACTTTGGATAGAGAAAAATATTTTGCCAGAAGGTGCTCCACAGTGTTTGGCTTTACTCATTCATCCCCCATGTGAGGAAGGTGTGCTGTGGCTTGTGTTTCGGAAACCGTACTACTACATTAGCCAGGCAGATGTGGAGGAATTCCGTACAAAAATTCACGACAACGATGGGAACTTGATAAAAATGAATTACAGGTAATAGTGCCAATAAATATAGCATTTAAATTAAATGATAACCAGTCATTGATTATTGGAACTTACTTTTATATTAAGGAGGCTCCAACGTAACCGCAGACTAGAACGGTATGTATCAAAAGTAAGAAATTTGTACACAGGAAATTTGTTTACCATTTTGATTTGTACGGGAGTGAGTGAGCTGAACAGTAGGCAACCTATATAATACAATTTCAATTTGACATTATCATCACCAAGAACAATTTTTCACAATTGATCCTCCTCAGCGTAACACCACGCAATGGAGGACGGTTGTCAACACCAAAAGCATGATCCATTAGTTGATATTAATTCTGAGAATAGCACAATGCATGGGCTAATAGGATTGCATTTTTTTTACATTTCTTGGACACTTGCCAGTAACTTGGGAAGGCACGAAAGTTAGCCAAAAGCTAAACTATAAAAGCATGTGTGGCGAATTTGGATGGAGGTAGTAGTCTTGTTTTGGACGTCGTCATATATAAGGTCTCAAGTGAAATTGTGAAATTCGATATGGTCTAACAGGAATAAATAAGGTAGCATAGCAGAGGATGGATTTAGTGCGAGTTCAATTCACGATAAAAAATATCCACAAAATGAGTTTTTTTATAAAAAAAAGTGGAAAAGTATTCGCTTCATTTTGAAGCTGATTCGAGGAAACGTAAAATTCATTGTCATTCTCTTAAATTGGTAGTGGATTATTTTTTTGAAAATTAAAACAAGTTTGATCAAGTTGTAAGTTTAGTGTAAATAATTTGGGCCACAAATAATGGCGCATGTTTGGCAAAATCCCTTCCATTCAAAAGTGCCCTATAAGAAACTTCGACACACACCTGCTTTACAATTATTTTTTACTGTTCGGATTTATATTTTATGGCAAATTTCCAATTAATGGTACCTGATATTCATTTTGCCATTGTGCTCTCGCATTTTTTATTTACCATTGTTTGTTTTTTGCCAGGATGACAGCAATCAAAAATTTGTTCCCTGTGTGTATTTCACTCAATTTTTTTGTGGTTCGTAAAATCAGTCGACATGACTCACCATCAGCATATTTCCTTCACCTTCCTACTCGTCGCATTACCACCACTACTTATTTTTAGGTATTTCTATAGTCCCCGTGGTGGGGTTCTTGTTTGTGGGTTTCCCCTGGAGGAGGAAGCAGTGGTAAACCCAGGAATTGGATTTGGACCAACGGATTCATGGTGCTACCAGTCCCCGGCGTGCAGGCAAGGTGCCGCCGGCAGCCTCTGGGAGCAAGGCACTTGCAAGGACGGAAAATTGCAGTCCCCCGTTAATCTCTTCCCGAACAGGTCCTTCATTTATGACCCCTTCAGCGTTTGCAGTCCGCCGAGCAGCCTCCCTGGATTTACCCTAATAAACAACGGGCACACGGTCCAGCTGAATCCTGCGAATGCGGTGAGATACCTGTGGCAGTCCACCTACTACCTGTTGGACCATATCCAGTTTCACTGGGGACCATTTGACGACCTGGGCTCAGAACATGCCATTGGTGGAAGATCCGCCTCGATGGAGATGCAACTGATTTATATCAAAGACAATTTTGCCAACTTTAGTCACGCAGCTAGTTCCAGGGATAAAAGTGCTTTTCTCATATTCGGAGTCCTGCTCACGGCCGACCCAGGAAGCAAAAAAGCAGGCCCGACTTCCGACTTGAGCCCGGTCGTTGACAATTTAGCAAAAATTTCACGGGCTGGAGACCAGGTCTGGATCCCGGACAACTTTACATTGAAAAACTTTTTGCCTCATGGTGCTACAGTGTACGGCTACTATGGCTCCTTGGCGAGTCCGGGATGTCAGGAAGTCGTGATGTGGTTTGTGCTTCGGACACCGTACTACATTAGACCGTCAGATGTGGAGGAATTCCGGAGGAAAATTCACGACAGCGACGGGAATTTGATAAAAATGAATTACAGGTAATAGTTCTCTTAGCTAACGTTTACACCCAAGATTGGAAGAAATACTAAAAATGACATGATAATTGTTCGGTGATAGTGATTGACACATTTTTTTAAATCCAGGAAGCTCCAGCGTCACCGCAGACTCGAAACATTTGAGTTTGGTGAAATACAATGTGACTCCGGGCGGCATCCAAACTCTACAATTCGACCGGGAGTGGGATAAATGAACCCTGAAACTCTCGAAACTTTGGGATGTGATCCATTCTTATTTTTTTGAGAATGAATTTTTATTATTGTAAAAAATGCTAGCGACCAAACACTTTAGAGCTTTGCTCATGTTTGCATTCCAATTAGCTAAATTAAACACTAAACTAATAATAAATAGTAAAGGTTGGTCAATAAATGTCATATCGCATCGCGGTGGGTTGTTTTCAAAGCAATGAGAGAAAGGATATAATTATGTTGGTTTAAGCACGTACATATGAGTTTTTCATAGCAAATTTTGTTGGTTTTTGTAATAATTTTTAGTTGTAGGTACTGTTGTGTTGTTCACACTTGAATCAACTCGCAATAAATAATACTTGTTTTATCTGCGTTATTCTGACAAGATGTTTTTGTATTTTGGCAAAGCACGAAAAAACAGAATCCAACAAACAGGTTCTCAAGTTTATCCTCATCCCCACTACTACCAACGCAATGCTTGAGGCCAGTGCCCTCAAAATTATTTTATTTATTTTTGCGACTAATGTAAATGTAGCCTATGATGAGGTTGCAAATCCACAGAAGGAAATACTTCTACTGCGAAAACAGGACAGATCAGATCATTAGTGTTGGAATTTAATTTTTGTGTCAGATAATTTAAGAAAATAATTTCCTCCATCATAGCCAGTCTTACAGAAGAAACTTTTTTCTTGGTATAGCTCAGTCATAATATTAGTCTTTCGTATTTTTCATCCATTGCGACAGATTACAAAATTTTTTTTCCTTCTTGCGTGCGTCAATTTAATTCTTCAAGCATACTTGTACCCTCCTGTCATCCAAGAAAAAAACCTCAGCATTCTACCTCTTACTCTTTACTAAGTATAAATTTTTTTTCGTTTTTCTTGTGTAAAATTTCCTCCATTCTGACTACTGGTGATGTATAAAATTTGTTTGTTTATTTTATTTCCATTAATTGTGAAATTTTGTGAGGTTTCAGAATAAATTACAAAAAAGTTTCAATAACTCAGTATTACATTACGCATTGGGGGCATTTCTCTTGTGCGTCAATTAAATTATTTTTTATTCGATTCATTTATACTCAAGCAGTTGAAGTAATTGAGGAAAGTCGATCTCTCAATTTTAGGTATCGTTTAGCGACATCTCACAACCAGTCAATCTTTGGAATTGGAGCAGCTAAAACTCTCGTTTACCTATCTCCATTCTTATTCAAATATGTCTTTAGTTTCAAATTCAAAATCAATGGAGGAATTTAGCGAGGCAGAACGAAAGGCTCTTATTGAGGTACAGAGTCATTGTCCCCATATTTTTTCAAAAATTCTTGGCATTGCTTTAAAGTATAATTCAACTGAATATATCTTTCCCTACAATTTTCGACGACCCAAACCTGGTATATGAAGATATACCGAAATATTGTAATCTGAATTTAATAATGATGTTCATGCAAATAAAGCTAAATTGTTCATGTAGACGTTGAGATTGGAGCAGTCTCTAGTTTAGATTAAGAAGCCAAGAATACTGTCTCCTAGTTGTAGAAATTAGTATAAGTCTAATGACTCCTCGAATAGAGAGTCAGAGCTGTATTGTCCTTGAAGCAGGACACACTGAACCTCCTGTAAATAAACTAGTATTTCCCAAAGGCAAAGACTCCTGCGTAAAGCATAGCACAAGCATAAACAGAAGACATAATAATACACGATACGAGAGACATCACAAAACCCAAGTTTCGCCAAAAGTTTGAAGACGTCCTTCCAAACGAGTACACGAAAAGCGACGACTATCTCATTCGATGGCTACGAGGTTTATCAAAGAAAGATTTTTTTAAAAAATTAGAATATATACACTTTAATTTTGGAGGAATTCTTTTCAGTATTTTTTTTGGTAATCTTAATGTTTTTCAGCTCGAGATTTAAACCAACAGCGAGCGGAAGAACTGCTTCGGAACGTAAGTTTAAAAAAAAAACAAGATAGCGAGCAATCATTCATCAGGGCTGTGTCTGTCCAATCTAAAAAATTGTACATGGTTTTCTCTGTAGCATTTGATTTGGCGAAAGACGAATGACATTGATAGCCTGTTGGAGCTGGGACCGGATCCCTATTTTGCAGAAAATTATCCATGTGATTTAGACGGCGTGGCCTTGGACGGGGGTCCAGGTGAGACAACAAAAATATTACTTGAACGAACATAGATTTTCATTTGATCAAAGTTATATATTATATGGCTTGTTTTCCCATTTGTTGACCATAAGTGGTTTGCATTTCCATGAGGAACTGGAATCTCCGCAAGCTAGTTTCGGAGGATAAAATCCCACAGTTTCAACTATACGCTTGTTTCCTGTTGGAAACGTTTGATGTCAAAATACGGCATTTCAACGAAAGTGTTCGACAACCGGGTGAAAAGAAGGCCACTGGTTTTACAACACTTCTCTCCTGGGAAGGAGTCTCAATCCTGGATGTAGCAAGCATAAAAGGTTTGCCACCAAATTAAACATGTTTGATTTTAATTGAGCAGTTGGATAAAAAAATAAAAACAGAAATGATGGTTGCGGTTGCTTTTTTTAGGGATTCAAGCCTTCCTTGACGCCTTTTCCACCTACGAAGCTCAGTATCCGGAAATGTTGGCCAACTTTCGTTTCCTCAACACAAACTACCTTTTTCAAAGGGTTTTTGCCTTGCTCAAGCCGCTTCTTGCGCCGAAAACCCTGGCCAAAATTGGATGCTATGGAAGCAACCGGAGTGAGTGGGAGCCTCTGGTGAGGGCTCTGGTGGACGCAAATCAAATCCCATACGAGTTTGGAGGGGTGGATAGATAGATCTACATCTACCTCGGAAGTGTAAAAGGATCTGGTGGTGAAACAGGGAAGTCGACGATGTCAACTTCGCACCTACATATGTGTGAATTGAATTATTCCCTCATGAACCATTCCCCCTATTTTGCAATCTTTCCTTTTTCCAAGAAATCAGCATAACAAATTCTTCTTGTTCAAAAAAGCTTTTCTTTTCATTTCGTAAAGGATGTGTAAATTACTCAAATAAAATGGTCATTCATAAGGACCACATAATCCGACGAATTTAAAATTATTTGTGCGACCAACCGCCTCTTGATATCCCTATCAATCACTCCGATATAGTTAATGTGGAACGAGACTGGCTTCAGATTTCGCAGGATTCTTCGGACCAGTCCTTTCGGTCCTCTGATTTTCTCGGAGGAGCGCCTCCACCTCCGAATCATCCTGTCGCTCAATTCCGCCGAAAACACGGCAGCCGGATAATAAACCGTGGCCACAAACACGTTAACCGTAGCCATGAATGGCGCGAGCAGGTACACCGCCGGGGAGAGGATTTTCCACCCGATTATGGAGCCAGTCAAGGTCAGGATTGCGACCCCCATGCCAGCCTCGTAGCAAACGAAGAGGAGGGAACAAGTGGGCAGAATGCTCTGAACGTGAACGTCATGATATTCCCTGTATTTTTTCACTGCAGTTGAAAGATCCCCTCCTCCTCCTGTTCTCGATATCTTGTCTACCTCCAGCAGCCTCGTTGCGTTCACCTTCGTATGGAGTATTAGGAGGAAAAAGGCGTTTCGGATTGCTCGGCAAGCTTCGCTGCAGCCTAGGAATACGGCGACGCCGCCGATGAGCCAAGCACACCAGAACAACGGCTTGAATTGAAATGATTGAATCTGGAGCAGGCTGTGGAGCAAGTAGCCCATGACATCCTTTTTCCAGAGGAAGGACACTGGCGTGTAGAGCACTGGACAGAGGGACATGGAGCTGACAAAGAAAATTGCCTGGACGCCAACATCGTCGCCATGCCCATGTTTCCAGATACGGACAATTTCTGTATAAAAAAGCAATTTTTTGGCATCAGAACATCACATCTTTTAACTTGTTTATGCTTGTTTACCATTCACAGTTTGACAAAATGTTTGAAATGTTGTTAGCGGCGGGGAAGAGAGGCGGAGCTGGGTGGCTCTGGGCTGATGTTTCCTGTCCACCACCAGACCATTCATTACCCGCACAAACTCATGCCTGTTCTGATATAACGAGACGTTTATCCCGTTTCCAAGGAGACAAGCGGTGAATGTCATGGCGACGAAAAATAGTTGATCGAGTCCCACGGCGGAGTGATCGTGCACGAAGCTCAAAATGCACAGGAGTGTGAGGAATGGCCACATTAGTCCAACGAGGATCCAGCCCGTCAAGTAAAATGGCAAGTTCCTGGAAGGCCTCTCTTCGGTGATAAAGATCCTCTTTGTAGAGTCCCAACGGATAAAGTACGGAGTGACGAGGAGCTTGGATGTCAGTGCCTCATTGAGGTCCAGCGCGGCAAGGAGGAGAGGCGTCATTATTTTGAGCTGAATTTGAAGAGTCTACCTGCACAATAATTCAATAGAGAAACCCGGAGAGAGAGAACAACTGAAAGGTGTTCCGTGAGGGAAGATCTCTAATCATCTACTCAACCTAGCTCCCAAGCAAGGCTTTGTCCGTGTCGGAATCAAGCATTACAGCAAAATTGGGGATTAATGAGGAAAAAATGGCATTTGGAAGGACAATTTCCTTCCTGAAGGTTATATCAAGGCGTAGTGATTACTAGCACGTGCGTAGTTTTCAAGGGCTGACCTCAAATTAGCCTTAGAATTAATGTTTTTGGTCATCATCATGGTTTCACGGCATTTAATACAAAAACAGGTTGGCATTCAAAACATGGCATTCATGCGCATTTGACGTATATTTAGAGCATGGGGAAAAAGTGAGAAAGGCCGAGCTTTTTTTCGAAGAGGCCGTGGCCAATGTCAACATTTACAACATGTTTGGGAGGATTTTAAATAGATTTTGGAGAAAATTTACATCATCCTTGCCCTTGCAAATTATTTTACATGCAGTATAGAAGGGTTGTCATTAAAACAGTTTAAAATGCCGTAACATGTACATCTGTGGACAAGGTAGTAATTACGCTGATTTACGGTAAAATGTTAAAAATTTCGCAGTTTTCCATTTAGATAACTTAACCTATATATATTGTTACTTTAAAAACAATTTTGGGCAGTCACGGAAGCACCTAAGCAGATTTAATTCATTGTTAGTTACTTTGACTGATTGGCATTTGGACAAGCTAACCAATTACGCAAAACATCGACTTACGCCTACATAAATGCATGAAAAACTGAGCAGTTAGATGAAAGATAAATATGTAATCTCGTATGATGAAATGAAACACTGGGAATCTGGGAAGTACAAAATCCGATTGATGTACTAGTATTGCATGAAGTGGGGTTGAACCATTTGGACCGAAAAATACAAGCTTTTTAATAATTAGAAGCGTAATTACCTGAAGTCGACAGGCATGATTGGTGACGCTATGGATGGAGTCGTTATTGAGTCACTTCTTAGCCCAGTATGGGCAGAAGGAATTTTTCAGTTCGTTCGTAAGGATTGGGCAGCGAGCTAAGTTATTCCGCGTGGTGGCCCGCTTGTTTCATGTTAGAATTGGCAAAAAGGTAAAAAAAAACACGAATTCAGTTAATGTCAAATTGTGAGCCACTTTGATTACACGCCAATAACAAGCAAATCTCATCTAATACTCACTCACTCATAGTAAGAGTTTCAGTGAATTTGTTTTATCGCAAAAGATAAGCTCCGCAACCTATCCATATGTGTACTAAATAGCCCAACCCTGCCGTAACGTGAAGGGTCAAACTCATGATTATTATGCTGGTTTACGACGTTTTCCATTTCCAAAGGAAAATAGGTTATCAAAAATGTAAAATCAATCATGTTATAAGTCATAAATTTGAGCTTGCGTGTGGGAGAGATGATTCTCACGTGTCGGATGACGGCAATGTACGAAAATAATTTTTTAGTGCGACATACATTCTCAAAAGGATTCATTGAAGTAAGATCCAATTCCTGAGTTTCAGTGAAACTATGAGCCTGAATTTGAAAAAAAAATTAGGCACATGTTGAGATTAGGATGAACAATCTATCATATTTCAACGAATTGATGTTGGGCTTGCTGATTATAACTTTCAACCCTGGGCAACTTCCAACTTGTTTATGCGCCGGACGAGCTATAAAAGGAATTTTATTATTTGGATTAAAAGCCAAAGACAATAAATCGGCAGGTAAAGACAGTCATTCTCGGTGTGTGTCAAAAAGGCAAGCACCAACCAGCACTTGCAACATGACAACGCTGGGGGACGTGATTCACAATTTGCATCCAAACGAAGACGTCTCCGATCTCGTGAAGCTGGTTTTGGATAGCCTGGGCTCCCTCCATATCTCATGCGGAGTGAACTGTTTGGAGGTGACCAAGTCCCGAGACGACTTTGTCGGGATTTGTGTTTTCTACAAGGACGGCTCAATGATCCTCGAAGACAACGGAAGACGAATTAGGTCCGGCTACGTATTCACGGAAAGGAGTGACATCCTCGCCAACAAACCGGGGAACACGATGCACAGGCGAGTTTACAATTTGATGTTTGACAAGATTGAGAACAATGCGGGGATCCTCATCGTGGGGTTTGCGCAGCAGGCTCGGATGTTAAAAGGGACTTCCCGTACCTTCAATCGCAACACAACAACAAATCTCCTTCCGGTTGACCAACGCCATGGAAGGGCCTTGTTTTCCCTCAGGTA
>JAANSN010003372.1:0-18867 GCA_036850665.1 Dicranocentrus wangi | reverse complement strand
ACTTCAGCATTCAGTCAGCAGATATGATTCTATTTCTATTACGTTGTGTGTCTTAAGCTTTAGGTTATAAATAGATTTTGGATTGACATAGGGATTTTAGGCATTATTATACTACAGGCATAGGCGAACGTACTGCCGTAGTTTTAAAAAAAATGTTTTGTAAACGAGCAATCGAACAGTTGACATCAATAGCATGTGGCAGATAGTAAAGAGTACTAAAGATACCACTAGCACTAGCTTGCAAGTGAAAGTGCTCTAAGATTTTACGAGTCGATTTAGCTTTGCAAGAAAGGAACAGTAGGGTTTCATTGAAGCGCTGAATTAGTTTTAAGCATTAATATGATGACTGACGCACCCCATCCTCTGTTTAATCATTTGGTAAATAATGATACAGTTGGACTATTTAAAGTTGCTAATTCAGAGAATTAAAATGCTCATTCCTATTTTGTTTAATATTAGGTACTGGAAAAGATTCTTAAATACTTGAGCTTCTCAGATAAAAAAAGTTTCCGACTTACTTGCGATTTTTGGAACAAAATTGCCACGCCACACTTTATTGAGCTCGCAGAGGTGTACTTAGAAGGGAATGGACTAGAACAATATTTGGACAAAATTTCTAAAGAGCCTGACAAATACCGCGATGGCAGAGTTGCTGTAACTAAATTTGAAAATTATGTAATTAAAATCAATAGCTTTCTCTCAGGCATTGATACTGTCACCACATTGTGGTCTATAATTCATACATATATTCAAACTCTGACCCTGCACATCACGACCGCATACGCAAGGAAAGAACTGAGTTGGCTGCTTCTGCATAATCTTCCATTGCTCGAGAAAATTAAGATTTTTATCGTGAAGTATTGGGGCACGTCAGATGTACAAGTTCAGGAAGTCACAACGGCGCCTATTGGAGGTACCGAAGAAACCAGAATTGGTGTCAACCAACACCTCAAGTTTTTTCAAGTTACGTACCTTGGGTCAATGTCATTATATGGATACAACGAGTCGGAAGGAGAAGCATTTGTGCTACCAATCGCTTGGAGATTGTTTTTTCGTCGGTTTCCGCAATTAATGGTTGACACAATCAATACATTATACTTTGTCTATATGATTTTACCGTTTCACTGTATAACATTTTTATATCCTCATAACAGCATATTGGTTTAATTGGACTGTGTCCATCAGACGTGTCTGACATTCTTGACGCGTTGGAAGTAGCTCGATCTTCTGGTGGCGCAATATCTCTCAACAGTCTGGAGATTTTGGATGAGTACGTACAAGAAACTAAAAGGTATCATGTTATCGAGAAAGTGAGTGAATCTAATTTCAAATAATTCACTTTCAGAAATGTCTTTCCTCAAACCCCAAATGATGAACATATCAATCTTTTGTCTACATTACCTGGAAAATTTGAGTCGCTTCACTTAGAAGTAAGCCCACTTGCAACTGCCAGCATTTTTCATAATCTCCTCGAAAAGCAAGCAAATTTTATCCGAAATCTGAGATTGCGTAGATATCCTTATCCATATGTCAGGGATCCCCCAGTAACACTTGACATCCACTTACCGGTGGTACGTTTTTTAGAAATTTCGGATTACTTGGTTCCATCTCTATCTTTTCTTCAGCATCTACCCTCTCTACATACGTTAAATATTATCTTGAGGGACTATCATAGTCTATCGTGCTGTGAAATGGTTCAGAACACTCCAAATCCTTCAAGGTTGACTCATTCAGGGGTCAAGTCCGTATACATTGAGCCACCTCTTATTTCTAAGGAATGCATTCGGAAGCTATCAGCATGTTTTCCAAATCTGGAAAAACTGAAACTTCGTGTGAATGACGAAATGATGCAGGAAATATGCAGCCAGGCAGGAGCGAATTCAACATCATGGAAGTGCTTGACAAATTTATTTGTAACTGCTTGGGACGGTCTTACTGATGAAGGGATTACAGGAATAAACAAGGAGGTTCTAAGGCTGTGGGGTGGGTACTCCAGTTTTGAAGCTCAGAAATATAGGATGAAACCATACATTGGGAATATTGTCGGTAACGTATTTAACTCATGGAATCTGTGCTGTAGAGCGACTGATTAGGTAATCCGTGCTGTTTGTGTTTGTTTCTACACAGGCTTGACAACTTTAACTATTGAAATGTGGTCAGATTACGAAAACCAACTGAGTGATTGGTCAATTTTCTATGGAATTGTAGACCTAGTAAATCTGCAGGAGATTACACTAATACGATGCGACGTATGAGTAACACTCCTAAATAATATTACTGCAAAAATAGGATACACAAACTCACACACATTACATCAACATTTACAGGGTTAGATTGGATTAGATAACCTAATGTACTTCTGACACTTCCAGGTCAGTTCAGCCGCATTTAAAGCGATTCCTGTTCCTGTACAGAAGAAGTTCATGGTCAGTTGTTAGAAGCCACACTGCCAGAAACAAAATTCTCAGTCTACTCTCTCAGCTAAGTGAATGATATAGAAATCAGTAATAGCACGCCTCTAAATTCATAACATAACAAATCCTTTTCTATCTAGAGTAGTTATTCTTTATATTCGATAAATCGTATTTTATACAGTTAAAAGTAAAAATCGTAACTAATAATGTGCCTTAAAATAACCGTTAAAATATGTTACATACTTTGTGGTCATAATAAATACCGTACATGAACCGTCATGTACTGCCAATACTGCCATTGTGGAATTCAAAGTTTCAGCTTAGTAGGCTGGGAATGCGTACTTTACCATATCTAAGGAAAAACGATTTGTTTCTGCAGTTATAAAATGATATATATTTGCAATACCATACCATACACAAATACATTATTAAAAATAGGTGTTACTAACCTTGACAGTATTGGTCCGTTTTCATAAGATCATTCAAAATACTAGCATCAATGTAGTCATCATTCGCATTTGAGTCTCCAAGTGTTTTCGGTAGTCCAACCTCGCCACAATAACGATCGAAGGAGGATAAATCATTTTCATGAAAATGAATCTGCGTAAATATTATTACATGTCTAGCATTATATTCATATATTTTAAGAAGATGTGGCATTTCAATCAACAATGAGGATGAGAATTGCTAACTTGAACTTACTCGATTCACCAACTTGTTTTTGATAAATGGCCTAATGAGGGTAAATAAAACCTTGGCGAGTTTAGGAAGGCGGATGAAATGAATTCCTTTGATTTTTCCGGGTGTACTGCCCTATCGTTTAGATTGTGTACATTGTAGATACATTTTACTGCTTAGATTAGATTAGTTGGTACTTCGATCGAATACTATACCTACGTACACTCTCATCAGTTAAACTTACGTACCTCTAAAAGTTTCACAATTACTTTTAGTCTACCAAGTTTTATATTTCTGATATGCTGGAAAGACACACCACCACCGTCCAAAAGAAATACGATTCCATTCCTTTGAATTTCGGGTGACATTGCATTGCAAAAATTGAACAGCACAATTACGGCAGCAAATATCTGGTCAAAATCATACGTTTCCACATCCCAGTTTCCTACAATTAAAATTTTCCTCTCAACGAATGCGAATGTCAGGTTTTTACGGGTCAGATATTGTCAGTTTAAGGAGTATTAAAAAATGACAAATAACCTGCTCGTCCGTAAAGCAGAAGACGTCCTTGGGGATCGCGCTGTTGCAGAGGAGCAATAATCCCACTACTGAAGTATAAATCTTTAAATGCAGTCGGTTTGAAATGCTTGAAAATTTCTTGCATTGCTTCCATTTTCATCATTTTTTCAAAGTTCTTGAGCTTAAGCGTTATATTTATTATTAAATTAATGCTTATAAAATTAATGGTTGTTTTGTGCCTCACAGAAATTCGCAAATTATGATCCTCTAGTAGTATAAGTATTATGCAAGCAAAACCTTTTGCCAAAGTTTGTTCATGAATTGAAATGGTGAAATTAATAGTGACATTTGTATTCATGCACACACTGATCAATATTTGAAATTCTCAAGTCTGTCTGAAAATTGTACTAATTTTAGTTTGATTCCATAGTGTACGAATGGCGTATTACGTACAAAATTTACAAACAAAAAAATAGAAATCCACTTGAACAAAAAGACCTGGAATGATCCCTGTTATTCTCTACACACTAGCAGTTTGTTTTAAGAAATGTGCACGATATTCTCACGTTTGCATATTACTTAATCAAATATAAGCTAGGTACATATCGTGTCAGTCTGTGTAATGTGTGAGGGTATTTGCGAAAACGTGAATATCTTGCAAACTTGTTCACCAGAACTCTGAACATATTCACCCTTCAATTTATTGACATATTGTCAATTTGTGGCCGATCTAAATGCTTTTAAGTAGGTACTTGCTATTTAATTGTGCGCTTAGCGATGATTTAAATGTTGTAAATGTTAATTGATTGAACTCACGAGCATTGCAGCTTTGTCCGTGGCATAGGATTTTACTCGTAAACAACGAATAACAAACTCATTACAATGGTTCGGGACGGTTACACCTTCGCTTTCTGCTTCATAACACACAAGTAGTATTATTTTAAATTATCAAATGCTTCACTTCATGAAAATTACATCCGTCTGACCCCGACGCGACGCGTTACAAGCTATATGTAATATTTAAACATATTAGCTAAAATTACAGAATATAAACCTGACCTAAACGTTTCCGAATCTCTTTCACGTAAAAATCTAGATTTGTCTCTGGATCCCCTTGATTATCCCATGTGTCCTCTAAATGCACATTACCTACAGTGGTACTGCTTGTTTTCGAGGAAGTCATCGCGGTTTTACGTGGCGTCGCAGGATGAACTGTCTACCCCACCAAACTGTGGAGAGGAAATTGTGCTTTTTATATGTAGCTTCGATCCAATTATCAAATGCTTCCGATTCCCGTGAGACACAAACACAGCCAAACCACCATATCATGAGAAATGAGAACTACTGAGCACTCGCAAGTCTTTGTGCACGGAAACTTTTGGAATTGGAACTGATCAATGAAAGATTCGGAAGTGGGGTTCGTACGGCTTGCAGTTGCTGTATGGAAATTTACAAAAATTAAAGCACCACGAGAAGACTTCGTGCTATATGCATGACTTGCATGTCCTCGAAGACTCGAAGTCTTACTCTAAAACTGCACTGCGAAGCCTGAAAACCTGTTCCTCATACATAACCCCACTTCCTAATTGTAAGAAATGAAGATAGTGCAATGTGCATGGACTTCACACACTTACTCTCATTCTTTGGATAATTCACTTCACACGATACAATACCCAGGATTCTAATGTGGTCAACTGTGCAGTACACAGCCGCAAGCTTTACCTTAGAGAATATTCTGTATTGTATCTTTATCTCGACTATGGGAAACAGGCAGTCAATTATTAGCCAAATGTCAAATTCAAACAAATTCGACTGTTGTTTTACAGGATAGATATAAATCGACGATTGTATGGACGAGTTACCTATGTCCATCATCCATCACCAATACCGTAAAAAGGTTCATCAATCGCTTGATTGACTTCGAGCGTGACTACTCGAGCCAGATAACTCTGAGTCTTTCTTGATTTAGTTATGTATTTCATTGGGTGATGTTGAAGCTTTAGTACGTGTAGGTATATCATCAGTTTGTTCTGTCATGCATGATCATCCGTCAGCATCCATGTAAGTCGAAAGTAAAAATAAGGTATGTGATAATGTCAAGTACACTCTTTTCCATTGCAAATTCAACTCATTTAATTGACATTTATAAAAATAATTTTTTTATATTGTGGTTGTGGGAAATTGGAATTTTTAAGTACCGATTTACTCAATCTAAATTGACATATGTTGTTTGTGTTATATATATAATTATATTAATAGACTAAACAGCTAAAATTTAAACTTACACCGATCGCAGTCCAACCAAATTTCGTGGGACTAGAAAGGTTATTATGCTTTTACGCTTAAATTCGGCAAAGAGAAAGAATTGATCATTATAATTTTTACAATAATTACTGACGTGTCTACTATACCTTAAGTATAACAAATGCAATTATAGGGAAGTTTCAAAACTTGCACGTGTCTTTGCAACCGCATACATGCAAGTACATCCTGCATGTGAATCTTATCTCTATTTCATTAACACAACATCCTTTGTAGTATTGTCAGAGTTCTTCGACACCGTCGCTTCGCTGTGGTATTGTGCTATCCAGTTTATTTTTCAATAGTCAATTTTTCAGCTTATACATAGTTTATTTTTCAGTTCCCTTAGTTTGTCGGTATCCTGTTCTTCATAAATTCTGTATCAAAACAAATGATAGAGTGTATCATATATTTTATGTTTCAAATCAAGGATAAGTCACTCGATCGAAGTACCTTGGAAGTAGTAATCTTGCTGTTGCAAATCTTTGAGAAATGCCCTGTCAGCATACTCGTCTCCGTCGGGATCTAACGTTCCCCCAAGAAATACTGGCAACACGGTGGGGTCGAAGTGTTTGTGCAAACACTCAAGGCTATCTCCATGAAACATGATCTACACAGACAAAATGAACTTTTTATTAGTTATAGGATTCTTGTAGTTTTCATTAGTCATGTGCACGAAACCAAAAATAGGAAAATGATACCCTTTTCCTAAGTTTCTCCTTCAGGAAAGGCTTGACGCCTGCATACAACACCCCGACTATTTTAGGGTGAAATATAACATGGAATGCTTTGATCCTTCCAACAATACTGTTCTAAAGTAACAAGACACCCCCATGGGGTCACATCAAGTGGAATTACTAACTCATACTATGCTATAAAGTGTTAGCGTGCGTGCACATAATAGATACCTGAATCCATTTAGCGAGAGTAAGCAGTCTCCACTGCTTCACGGACCAGGCATGATGAAGCGAAAAGTTAGAAAAATCCCAAATGGTAACAAATCCATTGCGCTGAACGTCTACAAACTCAGCATTCGCATATTGAGCAATCATCCATAAACCAGCTACGGCTTCGTCGAAATTCCAATTCTGATAATTCCATAATGCTTTATAAAAACAGGCCAAATTAATGATAACCTTAGTTGTGATTGCACTACTGATAAACTTTACCGAACTTAAAATAAGCTTAAAAACTGGAATTAGTAAATTTTAAAAAACAACCAACCTGGACGAATAATAAAAATTCGTCTACCCTGAGAATCTCGAGGTTTTAGCATTTGTGCGACTCCAGTTTTATAAAAGTCTTCGAACAAACTTGGTGCCAACGTTGCCTCCCAGTCTTTAAAGTCCACTGTTGAATAAAACGTTCTGATCTAGTGTCAACAATGTGAAGCAAGAAATTAATTATCCGTTATTAGAGTGAGTAATTCAACTTGTGATAATATGAAATTGAAACTAACCAACTTAATAGCCTTATCCTTCTTTCCATCCTTTAGTCTCATGCATCGAGAAATAAACTGATCACACTGACATGGTACTACGATTCCATACTTATCTGTGAAGAATGAGAGAAGAGGTGCATAAATGTTTTAGAAAATAAAATTTAAACTATTATTTTTCCAGACATAATCTCCAATTTCCACCTCGTGGATTTAGTTCATTTCAGTTTCAACTCATCAAATACTACGAACTACGGTTTTCCTGTGTTGTAGACTTACCCAGTAAGGTTGTACGAATTTCTCTTATATGAGTTGGCAATAAGCGTTCCAACTGGTGCCAGTCGGGTTGCACGTTGTTTTCCATCTTTGTTTTACTCACAGGAAAACAAAATATGTAGAGTGTCGCCGTTTTGTAGTTTAAACGAAATATTTATTCACCACTGAGCACTACACCACGGATAGCCTACGATAGCTAAAATAAAAATCCGAATGTGAATTAGCTACTTTCGTAGATATGTATTCTAATTGACCACAGTTCCTTTTATATGCACACAAAGTCATGCAGCTCGAAATACGAATGTTCGGGTTATTATAAAGCTATCATATCATAGTGTACGGGAAAATGAAACAAGGAAAAAAGGTTCACTAAAAGCTCTGAAAATCTTGAACAAGTCTGCTGCTCATTTCTTGACAATGTTTCAGGTCAACAAATAACAGGTACCAAAAAATTTCCCAGGCTTACAAAAGTTAAAAATCCATGCAACTTAATTTTTTAAATTAAACCACTTCATGGCTATATAATTCTGGAACATGCAAATCCGACTTACGTTAGTTTTATTGTTTTCACTGTTGATTGTTCTGAAAACTTGACACCTGTTATGGTGTTTGTTATAGCGTCACTGTTATTGGAGAACTATTGTTATTAAATCTAATATATTACATTGGTGTTTTACAGCTACTGAACAAGTTGCAAATAAATATAGCAAAGAAAATTGTTAAATGTTGCTGGATACACAGTGTTCAACAGAAAGGTTCCATATTTTAGTAACTTAATTTTAATGTGTATATTTACACAAGAGCAAATCTGAAAGTTGTTAGAGCAGTATGCAATATACCTTACACACTAATTTCGCGATCTGGAGCACTAGCAATATCTTCACGCAGCATGCAGCAGCATCAAATTGCGCTGACACTGCAACTGTGGTCCCCTTCCTGTCTTATTATCTGCCTATTATTGCCTATATTCTTCTTCCTCATTCCTTCGTGTATTCCGTTTGATTTTACTATTTTCTACTCGAATACGTCATTATCATCTTATTGTTTGCATTTTGCACATTTATGCTGTGTTCCGTTTGTGGTTCAGGTACCATTTGGATGGATGCTAACAATAAATTTATATACGTTCCCCTTCTAACTACATGCAGCAATAAATGAAGATTGATATTTTGCTGATTGCTGAAGGTTACATACATCTATGTAGTTTGTGCCTTTGTACCAATCGAATCTTCACACAGCACAGTAGTGAGCGTAGGTCGCTTTTACTTTGTTCTTGAAGGTAGCAAAGAATCTACGACGTTACCTCCTCTACACCCTACCACCGCAGCACCTAGATCTTATATGCACTTAATTAATCAAACGGAAGGATGCATTATGCACTAACTAATTGTAATTTGGAATCCGTAGAATTTGCCTTAATTAGGGGAAATAGGAAATAGACAACTGGAGTAAATCAGTGATATAATTAGAGTAAAATTCAAAAATTTAGGTGTAGGAAGTTGAATTCAAGATCCAATACAATACAATAGGTATATTTGCACTTACTAAAATATAATGTGTTCATTGTTTTTGAGGTACTTATGAATGTTAGGTGTGATTGGTATATAACCCTCGAACAAACACAAATTCTATTTCTAACTCAAAGATTCTTACCTATTGCCTAGTAGAACTGATCTAGAATAGGCATAAGGTGATGATGATGATCAAGTCGATTGCTTTTGTCACCGCACGCGGCAATCCTGTTTTACTTGTTCGTGAGACATTTTTGAAGAATAAAACCTTCGCACTTCTTGGACTCGGAAACTTTTATAAGTACAGGTAATTAATCACTTAACCACATGAAACTCCAAAATATCTGCAGTCTTACAATTAGTCAGAAAGGTAGGGATAGACAACTAGTATCATCACAGCGGTGAACTATAGGCATATGCCAAGTCTGGTGAACTGGACTATATCAATCGAAATGTGGAACTGGAGTGTCTAATATTGATTGCTTATGATTAATCCTTCGTATCAGATGCGTGTAAAATAAAGATGATACAACTTTTCAGGTACAGCACAGGTGCGCGTCCGTAATTATTCAATAGATTCCTCACCTAGTTAGTACGCTTGTGCGCACGCTCACGCTGGTGATTATTGAATAGTACTTTTACGTGTTAAGTTTCGTTGAACACTAATACTTGGACTTTTGTTGCTAACATATCAAGTACTCAATTACCTGCGGCGACCCAAAAGTATACTGTATTGTGCAGGATGAGAGCATTGTAGTGCACATAAAGTACGTTAATAGTGAATGTGTGAATTCAGTTTACCAGATTCTATTAAAAAATCTTGAAGGATAAGGTCAAGTTGAAGGGCATCATCTAGGTGTTATGGGATTCCTTCAATCTTAAGGTTTTCTATGTTAAGCTGCAAAAAACGTAGAACAGGTTGTGTTTGTGATTCATATGAGATGTGGGGAATTCTGAAAGTTTGGTGTGTGGAAGGAATCCTGTACATGAGAATGAAAGAAAATGACGTAAATCCTTGAAGATATGATGGGTTTCTTACGACGTTCTGTTCAGAGGAGGACAAGTACATAGTAAAAAAACGTATATTCATATGTCTTCCCCGTTTCCGTTTCCTCTCTGGACTTGCTGATCATATTGTCCAGTCACCTGTCTCATATGCGAAAATCATTTTGCATAATTATTATTTTATCGGACTAGTTTCTCTCTTCACGCGGTCAAAATTTCCGGTTTACCACTTTATTAGTCATTTATAATGTTGAAACAAATTTATTGGCTATTATGGTGCTTTGAATTAGATATGTTATCGTTATGTATGATATTACATCAGTCAGACAGTGCACCATTATGTAAACTAGTTTTTTGTACAGGCATAGTCTATGTAAATATAGATTGCTTTTACATTTCATATAATAGATCCCCCAACAAATTCATTACTGCTATAAGTTGTAATTGTTGATACAGTTCCTGTATTGTTTGTATCGTATTCATTTAGGATGACCACACCACGCAGCTTTCTAACATTTTACACTGCAGCGAGCATATATGTATCACGACTTGATGGCAAAAAATATCTACAATGCAACTGTTACAATCAAATAAATTGGTTACATAGGAGGACTAGAAGCATTAGTTACATCTAGGTCCTGGACTGATATACACTAATACAATTTGTACGAAATTTTTGAACTTCTTATAAAAGGTATTTGCATAGAAGCAATTACTTGTCAGTAGAATACATTTTCAAAATTATTAAGCGAAATGCGAAGTACGTTCTTTAAGGCCAAACGTTATAGCGAGGGAAGGTTGTACACCATTAGTTCTGTAAAAATGGAGTGCAAATTCACTTATCTGGTTGTTTGTTTGTAATATCATTTGAGAGTATTCTTGTTGTGATTTTGCATATATAATATACCTTTATGAATGGTTTCTTCTCGTATTAGCATATGTAGCAGTTGGATATCCATACATTCTGCATCAACTTTCGTACCTCCCAGTGACAAGGGTAAAATTTCTGGACTTAAGTGTTTATGCAGGGAGCCAACGTCATCCCCGTGAAAATGAATCTGCAAGTAGACAACACACACAGCACAGTAATAATAATATCAGTGTCGTGAATTTCCTCAACTTCGAAACGTATTAAAAGGGCACTTACCCGTTTCGCTAACTTTTCTTTAAGGAATGGTTTCACGATGCGGTAAATGAGACCAAATAATTTTGGATGGAATATCATGTGAACACCCTTAATTCTTCCTGGCGAACCGTCCTAAATACATTTTTTTAAATCCCGTAAAATGTTCTGCAACAAGGGTCACCTATATAATTTGATAATTTCATTTGGTAAGGCGCAGGCGTACTGATTACCTGCATCATCCTAACGAGTTGTGTCAGTCTTCCTGGACTGATTGCCCTGACATGCTGGAGACCAAATCCTCGCAAATCATTAATGAATATAATACCCTTACGTTGAGTCTCTGCAGATTGTCCTATGATATAACTAAATAACAGCATTCCAGCCGCTGCAACTTCCTCAAAATCGAAAGATTTCACATCCCATTGTCCTGTAAAAAATTATTAGTGTAATGGCATTTCCCAGTTTCATAAAATATAATATAGCATAGCAAAATGTCAACTACATACCGTATCATAAAAGTAAAGTATAAATTCTTACCTACACGAAAAACTATAACTTGCCTCCCTAAGCTATCCCTTGACTTTAAAACTGTCATTTGTCCGTTAAAATATAAGTCCTTGTAAAATTTAGGTTGAAACTTGTCAAGCATATCGTGAAGCTGGTGGATTGCCTTTGCAAAGTTTTTGACCTAACAAACACAAAGCACACCATTGTCAGTATTTAGGTATTCTAATATCCTTTGCTAGCTTCTTCTTTGATTGCGAAATCTTACTAGTTTTGCGGCTTTTTCCACATCATTGTCCTTGATCCTCAAGCAGCGAACAACAAAACCGATGCATTCGTTCGGAACGGAGAATTGGTAATTTTCTAAAGAAAAGTTACACAAAAACCATAATTGTTGTGAATGAAATTGACTGGAAATTCATGCAACTTTTCGTTTTTCATACACGACGACAGAGTAAATAATACAATTTACAAATGCATGCTATGCTGAACCTTACCTTGTAAACTATTCCGCACGGCTTGAACTAGGCGAGGAAAAATCTCTTCATTGGAGTACGCGTCTACCGTGATACACTCCATTTCTATAAGCTTACTGTTTACAAACCTTTGAAGTCGGAAGCTATTGTCAATTTATATAATATGTACAAGGAACAATTAATGCTCCTTGAAAGTAGGAACACGACCAGACGTCTGTTTATGTCCAAGTTTGTGGTGTCACTGGTGAGATGAGATGAGATGCCGATCCCAAAGCATTTTGCAATACCCCTACCTACGCCCATTGACCGTTATCATATTTACATTTGATGCAAATTGCAAATATTATGCTCTTCAGTCAACCACTCCAATACACTCACTCAACTAAATACTAAATTCTCAGCCCCAATACTAATACTCAATAATCCTACGTCGTATGCTTCGCACGCATGTAGCTTATGTAATGATGAATGGCTAATGGCATTGGTGATTTATGAATGTGGGCAACTGTTTGAAGAAACCTTAGCTTGATAATAACAAAGTTTCATTCAGTTATCAATATCTTCCAATTTCCATCGGCACAAGTCATAATTGTAGCACGGTCGCTTATTGCGTTACTTGCGATAAATTGTGATAACATTATATATTTTAACATGCTGTACATAATATTCTGCTCCTCTGTATGGCGTATAAAATGAAATATGATATGATGCTGTTGAAAAGTTGATACGCATGTATTTAGGAAACTGTTTGAAAAAACAAGGAAGAGAAGTATTCATGAAAAGTTGGCAAAGGTATACTCACTGAGCAATTGAAGAGTCAAACATATCTGATGACTGCTCTTTGCTCTTACAAACAAGTAGTGTGAGTGCAAGTAATAGGGGATATATTAATTGTCATTACAAATTGCACGAAGCTAACATAGCGTTATGCAAACGTAGTATGGTTAAAATGACCTTCAGGGCTGCCCGTACACACACAGGCACTCTCTTTTGTAAAGTTTAATATCTCAAGTACTCAACCATTAATAGGAAATAATGTTTAACTTTTAACATTGCAAAAAATCCAAAAATAAAACGAGTGTATTCACGAGAAACGTTCAGCGATACATGCAAAAAAAACGTTGAAGATTAACGGTGACGGTGGCTGCGATGCGGTGCGGTGATGTGGCTATCTGGACTCTGGACAGGTGAATACATATGAATAGTTACGGTGGACAGGAGGCTTGATCACTTATGGTTAACCTAGTTGTATCGATGCCTAGAGTTCGAAGTTTGTTATACACTGCTCGCCGACTTTCATGTGGGAAAGTCCTGGTTCTTGAAAGAATCCACATATTCTCTGTATTACAAATAGATTGGAGCTTAATGTTCAATTTGCATAAGTGTAAAATTTTTTTTGCATGCAAGCCCATGCAAATGTAGTAAGTATGTAGTAAGGTTGTAGGTAATTTGTATACAGGTAGTTAGATGACAATGAAAGAAAAAATCGGAAATAATGTTCTTACGGACACTCAAAAGTCCAATTTGCTTGCAGCGATACTTTATCGTGTAGCGTGAATAATCTGTGTCCAGTATGATGTATGGGTACTTGAATCTAACTAAAGAACGCATGATTATGATAAGACAGGAAGACACAAGACCATCAGGATTAGAATAAATATTTCAAGATATTGATTTTGAGATAAGCTTACATGGAACAGGGCTTTGAGTAATTAACAAATCCAGAACAAAATCGGCAGTTCCATCTCGACTGCGGTATCTTGTAATTCCGGGATTTGTCATCTTCCTTCCTGTTCTAAATATATGTCAAATAAAGCACGCATTTAAGTGGAAAGACGCAGAATATTACTAAATTTAAATCAGACCAATCCCATTTTGATCACTTACAGTCCTTCAATTTGCTTGATTTCAACCGCAAATGTGTCATCGCCATTGTCCAAATATTCGACCGAAACCTACACAAAATTGGTTGCCTGTCACTTGCAGTATCACAAAAACAATGTTGCACAAACGATATATTTTATGTAATTGCTAGTAGCTTGTATTTATTATTAGCAAAAGCAAAGTCGCACCTTTTCTAATGTACCTATACATTTAATTTAATTTGTTATTTTCAATTGGGTGTGGTAGTGGTAGGAGTAGTATGTATATGTCTGTGTAGATTTTTTTTAAACTTCGTTTTATGCACAATGCGGAATAAGGATGACACTTTTGATTCACATACTCGTCGTAAGTCAATACAAATATTGTCTAGATGTGCCTTGCAAATCTTTTGAATCAATGAACGACCTAGGGCTCAGAGCTGAAACTACTGTTTTTGGGAATTGTTGAAAATATCGATATCAAAATATACTCCCACCCAAGCCAAGTGTGAATTACAAGTTTTTCGTTGTAAGCCCATGTTAAAAATTCGGGACAGATTTTTAATACATGCATGCATTTTAAATTTGAATGTTTATACTTATACTTACACACGATGCTGTTGCTTCTACAATGAACCAATATTTTTCCACTTCGTACCACTTCCCTTCATACTTCATTTTAAAAAAATGGACATAATTAGTTTTAATTTTATGATAATTTCATCAAATCAATGCTTAAAAATTTATTTTTACAAATATAACATATACCTTGGTTATATTGAAATCCAACATTCCGTGAACGCGTGGACAAGGAGCAAGACTTACATATTGGGCGGATGTGAGTATCCGTGTCCATAATTGAAATGTTATTCCGATAATTATAATGTACCGCAAACTCAAGAGGGCTGAGATGTGCCCTTGAATTTCGCTAATGATATTTTTGAACCTTTTGTTCATGACGCCTATATATTGTACTTATTATCTGATGAACACAGTGCAAATCTAATTGAAACAATTAGTAACCAACTCCCTGAATTTTTCACTTCACATCATCGCTGTGCTGCTAAACTGGAACTGAACTAATATTGTAAAATTTCGTGTTTTATGTGGAAAGTAAAATCATAAGAACGATATGCAAATAAATCAGCAAAAGCGATGCAATGTGCCAATTGTTTCATTTTTATTATGAAGTCTGGGTATTCTGTAGTGAACACCAACAATAAATGGAACCTTATAAGTTGAAGTGTCTACATTTACAAACACGGTATACATGCATTCCATTCTACATCGTGGCTGTAATCCCAAGACAATTAGCGACTGACATAAGCAAGAACAGGAAAAATTCCCTTTTCTTGACGGTGGAAAAAGCACACATTTTTTTATACTTATGACCAGTAGTACATTGGTTCGCAATAATAAAGCAGACAGAAACTATTGATCGGTGCCCTTGCAAACAATAAATTCAGTATTTGTACAAAATCTCATCATGCATAATATGATGATTTTGCTAATTTGATTGTCCCCTTCCTCGGTCATCGTTAAAGGCGTCAAATAAAGAATTCATAGTTAAGTTGTAAGTCTAACATCACGCCAAGGTCGAATTTGCACATAATGGGCGCCTATTTATAATGGTGTAAATAAGCCGTAGATATCCGGTGCTCGTAAGGGAAGTTGGAAGTTGGAAAAGAAATGTGCTATAGTAAAGTGTGTTGTATTTATCTAACTCATCTTGTGAGAAAATGTGAAAAGTCAATTCATTACATTTACTCATTTGTGACGCACGTTTACGCACATGCAAGACTAGCATAATCTCACATTTAAAATTCACCTTAAATCACGCTTTATTCAGTTTCTACAGCAGACGAATCGCATATAATCGATCATTACAATTGTCTGAGAATTTTTTTGGCAAGCGAAAGATTGCAGATTGCAGTCTAGTTAACAACATTTGATGATAAATGGAAAAGTTCACAGGAATGTAAGCCATGGTTGCTTTTAATAAGTGGAAAAAGCGTCACGCTATAATATGTAGTTTGTGAACTGAAATTGTGAAAATCCAGCATGTGAAATCCATGGATAAAAACAATAAAAACAAAAACGTACTCGCGTACTCTATTACATAAAAATTATTTTGTAATGACCGTGCCTGATGAAGCATTACAGACCCAGACGATATGTAGTAGTAATATTAGGTAACTGTTGAGGAATTGGTGTATTAGTTTTAGTTTATAATGCTAAAATCCAGTAGAAAGTAATCGACTACACCATGATCATAGTTGGATTTTAATGGACATAACTTTAAAGAACAGGATCCTCAATGGATTTATGGAATAGGGACTATAGGGAAATTACCCATCAATGTATTATTCGTTGAATTGCGGGCAGTTTAATGGATTTTTAATTGCAGTAGCCGTGACCATATTTGACTCTTCCATTTCAGATTAGTCTGTAATTTCATGGCCATACTTACGACGTGAGGTGGGTGAGCGATTGCATAACTTCGCAAAAACTAACAAACAACTGCAACCCATAGCTAGTTTTCAAATATCCAAAAAAAAAGTAATTTACACATGAGTACAATATTATTTCAAGGATATATGATGGGCATATTGGTTTTCTCGAAATTCTCTTTTTTTTATGTGTTTGATGTATCTCTGTACGAACCGAATTGGATTGCATTGATGTGATTGGACACATCACTGTGAGTGTGGTCGGTTGCCGGTGGAGTGACTATAATATTCGTCTACCTTTTCTAGCAGATTAAACTGCAAGTTGCCCATAATGTACTTGTATATATTGACAATTAGTTAGATTTTTGCTTTATTTAAAAGTTATTAATTGCTAGATAAAATTGCATAGTTTTGATTCTAAAATTGAGCCACATGACATGTCATGACCATGAATTCCTAAGTTACTACTGCCGATAGTAGTATTCAATGATACCCAAATCCAAATTGACTTTCCAAATTAACACTTGTCACAAGCACAAGCAGGGAAGTGACATGACCATGCTACGTTACCTGCAGTAAAATGTGACCATTCAAGCGTCGCTTCTGTGAAAGCTTATCGTACCGTATAACATGACCTTTAACTAATAATCTGGCGAGGCATCACGTGGTAATGCTATGTTAACGTAAAAACAACTACGCGACGAGCTCTGTTTCTGCGCTCTGTCCGGTCAATCTAGTACACCGCAATACTTCAATTCCAACTAGGTACGAATTTCTGTAAGAAGTTGTACATTTCTCGCGTTGACCCAAAACTTTGTTCACACTGCTTCTACTTTACTAGTTTTTCCTTCATCTCGACAATCGGCAATAATCGACATCGTCATGAAATGATGAGCACAGTGCCGGAAATACAGCACTTAAATGTTAAGGCACAAAAAGTCTTGTGTACATAAATACGAGTACATTTTCAAGATCAAAAGTAATTTATTTGTACTCACTCACAGTCGCAGCAATCACATCAAATTGTCGCCATTTATTTACTTAAATACGCACGCAACTCGTGACTCATCACGCATCATGCAAGGACGGATGCGGATGACAAGAATTTGCAAAGAGTTGCATTTGACAGGAGGACTGGGAGTCCGCGAGCAGACTCCCCCCGCATCGAAATCTACCTTTCCAACACATCACCCTAGTATCCGACTTTTTAGCATCGAACTGGCAGAATTCTGCCACCACAGGTGACAACTGCACCGACATGCCGCAACTTAAATTATCTACTTTCCACAGCCCACTTTTCTGCACCGGTATCATCTCCAACAACTTTGCCGTCAAATTTGTTACGGAAGGATTTCATGTTAGTTTTAATTATTCAGGTTCTTGGATCCGTTGCTGAATTAATTTACATAATTTAATTTAATTCGGTGCTTCTGCAGCGGTAGACTTGGGTGCTGTGCTGGAAAAGCAGAATGGGGAGCTGCTGACCAGTTTCCCCATAAATAGGCATATATGCTTTTGCGGGAGGGAGCTGATCTTATACACGGCAATTTCCCTACGCCTATCTATCTACTACACACATCTTTTAGACATCTTTTCATATGTATATTCCAGTTCCAATCCAAACATCCTAAAAAATCCTATTCTCTTTCTCTCCACTCGACTCACTCACACTCATTTACACAGTGCTGCAACAGGACGAGTGGTTGATGCTGATTCTTCTGATTACATACATATTCATTACACACACACATCATCAAAATATAAAATACCATTTTTGAAGTAGAGAGAATAAAAGGGAACAGGTGCTTCGCTAGTAGTCATTCGTGTGCGTGTTTAGAGTTTAGAGAAATACACACATCCTTGGTTTTGGTATACGTTTTTAGTGTATACATATTACATACATAATAATAACAAAATTGAAAAAAAAAATCAGTGCATACAAGAATGACGAATACTACAACAAGTAGCAGCGTGGTTTCAACTGGAAGTACCAGCTTTTCATCCGAATCCTCCTCGTCATCAACAAAATTGATAAATTCGGCTAGCAGAAATAGTCCGGACGACCCAACAGGTTTGTCAGATAGTCTGTATTAACAAAAATGTGTTCATTTCATTACTATTATTAGTTAGTTGGTATTTGGTTTGGTATTACTCCACTATGACATGATAATTTTGGGGGGGTTTCCTCTTTCACCGGTAAAGAGACCCCACCAATCCCAATATTCCCAATGGGATAACGGAAATATAATGTAGTGGCTCATAATATACTTATGTCAATGTAAAAAGCATCCATGTGGATTCTCAAAG
>JAANSN010003371.1:0-18872 GCA_036850665.1 Dicranocentrus wangi | reverse complement strand
GGAATAATGAGCGTGAGGTAAGGAAGTTAAAAATATTGTGGAAGTAGAAGTTGTTCAAGTTTTGTGGATGATGGGATATGGGATATGAATGACTGGGTGATACATCACGTCGTTGGTGTACATGGCGTGGATACCCTTTACTACAACCTAACGCTAACCCCATGATCGCTACAAACGCCACCAAGAAGTAGCAGCTATGCCTATTCCTTGCGCTTCACACATGTAGAAAAAAATTGTTCGCTCCTTGTTCTTTTTATAAATAACAAAGAAAACTATATTATTACTAATTTATTAGCTTGTTACATAGTAATCAAGGTAGACTTGTCTGTTACTTGAATAGATCTGAGGTAATTAAAGTTCGTATTTATTTTCTCCGCTTGTGTTGCTGGTCCCCTGTTTGTGCTCTTGTTTCAACTCCCCGCTATAGTAATTATATTTAATTCTTGGATATTTGCTTGAAAGAGTTATATTCCTATTGTACCATAGCTCTGATACCGGATTTTTTTATTATACTAATTTACCGCATTTTCCCTCAGCCCTTTCGAACAAGTTCACATGCCATGATTGTGATATTAGGTACATGCTGCTGCGGCTCCATGCAGTCACTTTGTACTTCAATTATATACCTCGTTTAAATCCGTGCCTCAAAGAAATACACTCACTCACTTTGTCAACCAGTTTGATCATTTCATATCAAGATTAAGCAAAGGGGAAATGGCAATTACGGTGTGTGAATGTTAACACGGTGCAAGGGAAAATGTCGGGTATTTGTAAAGGACTCCTGAAGCTTTTCAATGATTTTGATAATTATTATTGTCCCCGCTGTTTCACCTTTCCGGTGCAATTCATCCTACCTACACGGAGTATTGACTTTGACTTCGTTGATAGGCAAGGCGGAAAATGTTTCAGTAGAATGCAATGCAGTAGAAATTCCAATGTTGTATGGTTGTATGTAACTAACACTGAAATAAAGACTTGTCCTATCCTATATGGGATATGATGGTGCTAAATGTGTGGATAAAGAAAGGAGGGACATGGATAGGATTAGCAAATACACGAAAACCCCTGTGGTTTGGAAGTCAAATTGTGATGAAAATCATGTCTTAAAGAATATTCTACACCATTTATTTTTACAAGGAGACGTACAAAACAAATAAAAAGGAAGCAGAGGTGAAGATTCTAACTTTTATACAAATACTGCGGTTGTGGTTTTCCAAACCTTCAGTGAACAAATGAAGTCGGACCACATTCTACTCTGCACTAGTCTAATTCTACGTAACACTACAAAACAATGTAGCTTAAAGACGTCATAGCGTTTATAACACAAGGAAACACAACAACGTTGCGAACTTTTCGAAGGAGCTGAATTCCTAAAGAAGTAATTTCATGTCAAATTTATTCCATTTTTTGGGAATGGGCAATAATATAAACAAGCCGTATCTGACAGATTTAATGCTCCTGAATAAGGAATAAGGAGTCTACTTGGGTCTTGATTGAGGACTGTGTTGGGTAGACAGCAGAAAGGAGCAACGAGAAACGATACATATAACGTTTAATATGCATGCGACTAGCTTTTTAAACATTTTCACTCTAAATGAGGACATTTCCATGAATGCGGAATAACTTCAGCCGTATTCTTTCAATGCAGCTTGTAAAGTAAATGAATTTGTGTTTTAAAATGTGAATGTTTATGCAGTTCCTCAGCCGAGTGGCTCATTTATAATTGATTTTGTGTAATGGTGTACTACTGAAATATGTATGGAAATTTTGTGCTGCTTTTACATACATGAGTTGTAAACGCTGAATTTAAATGTGTTACAATGAACTTCCAAGGGCAAAGATGATCAACTAAACCCATTACTAAGGGGTTTTACGATTTAAGGAAAACTGTTAGATGCTACCACGTCATGAACCTTCCCAATCCGGATCTATTAGTTTGGCAACTGTGATACCTACGAGCTAAACCATAGTACCTATACGAACGAAGTCTTAGGCACACATCATTTGATAAAGTACTTTATCTTGAGTACTTCGTAGTTTTTTTTACCTGACCCTATTAGCTTTCTTCTTCCAGTCGATTCGATTGGAAGGTTGTTCAAACATGTAACTTTATGGCACCAATCTGCGTTAAGGGTAAACAACTTTTAACAGAGGGTTGTTTCCTGGGATCAATCCAAAAAGTTTACAGAATCAATGTTATTTTTTTCCTTTGAACAAGTCAAACATTGGAACGAACTATTCTTATGTATGGTATCATAACTATGTATCAACATCAACACTGCTACTGGCTCACAAATATTTCCGCGAAAGTCTAGTGCATTATTTTTTCCTGGAGAAATGAGATGAGGATACAACGGAGGAAAGTTAAAGAAATACCGATCTTCAACTAACCTTTTGTATGCATAAGCACAGATTTCGTGATGTTCATCTGTACAATATGGTAAGCAAAAGTATAGACAGGAATTCTAAGATGATGATAAAATACACTTTAAAACTTCCAGGATGCCGAAATGGTGAATGTTGTGGTGCATATAGTAGTGTTTGTTTATATAAAGCGAACATATCATCAAGTTATCTTATTGCCTTTTCGTGACGCATGCTGTGAAAAGCTTTGCCAGGCCAAGGCCAGTGTTTTACGAGGGATGAAAGTGGAAAAGCAGACGCTTCAAATTTGAAAAACTCGGCGAAGGAAGCTCGTAGAGAGAATGTGAATATAAATGTTGCTCAGGTTCTCCAACCACCATTTGTATGCCTTCCCGACATTAAACGTCTTTTTGTCCGCTTCAGCACGATATATTTCAGCTTTTCATTTTGTTAAATGAATACAACTGCCTTTGCTGAATGGAAGTAGATTTTTCTGTGGGTGGGGACTGGGGTGCACATTTCGCATTTAGCATGGGACCATGAGTAGTAATAATAACAACAACAGGACAGTTTTCCTTCCACTGACACTCCAAATGCAGCTTGCTTGCAATGTAACATCACTCACACGTATTATGTTGTATGTGTATGATAATTTTGTTTGCTCATTTAAGCGAAATATTGTGGAGGAAGTAGCTTGGCCTGAACAAACTCTTGCAAAATAAAAAATACATGAATGACGGAAGGACAAGGTGGATGGATATTACTTGGTGACTGTGGTGGTCTGGCTGGTGGTAGTGACCAGACCAGGCTTACAGTTGTAGTTTATATATTTGAAGCAGAGTTGCCTTTTGGACTTCAGCTCTGTGTCATCACATCGCTACAGTAGTCTTGCCATGGGAGTGGTAATCCTTCCTGCACATCGTTCCAAAAAGAATGCTCGAGTACATTGCCACCCGTATAGATCAGTGCGATGTATCTAGTCAGTCATAAAAGACAAGAGAGTATTTGATGACAGAAAATGGCTTGTTTTATATCACGAGTAAGAAAAAAACGTAGCTTAACTTTTATGGCTCACTCCTTTCTCGTATTTTTTTCTTGTTCTGCCTTTTTGAGCTTATACATCACAGTTGCTACCATATATCTGGCGGCTTCGCCGCTACATGCAGATAAAGAAAATTTTAGCTTTAAAATAAGAATGGAACATACTTTACAGGTTTGAAAGCAAGAAAAAATACAGTAGGTGGATTGGATATTTTTAGAAAGTCTTCCATTGAAGCCAAATGTAGAGAGAGCCGTCACAAGACGGTATGCATAAAAATAATAACAAGAATACATTTTTAAGCTAACCTTTAAATCATCAGATTACACAGTGTATGCATGTCCTCGCAAGAAATATGATATGGCAGGAGTAATCAACAGTTTATGACGAAAGACCCATTCATTTATTTAGATAGTAGGGTAGGACTAGGACAGAGCAGATGTAAAAAGGAATCACCCATGGACAACAATCGTAATTCGCAATGACAAAGCTACTCAATAATATGAAGCATATATAAATACAAAAGGGAATGCACAACAAATGCACAATGGTTCGGACAGATAATATGACTTTAGTTTGACCGTCCATCCGACCTGTTTAGGAGTTAAAGAGATGACGAGGCCAATAATGTCGTCGTCGTGATGTACCCTGTTCAGTCCATGCTACTCTTCACTATTAGTATCATTTGGCAAAAATCTTAGCGTTTTATATTAGGAGGGCATAACCAATAAATTAAGATAAATGAGGAAACCTTGAGGTGACGTAATGGACAGCGAACAAGAAGCGAAGTTGTTGGTTTGGTTGATCAAAAAGATGCCTATGTTGTATACAAATGTGCGAGTGGGAGTGTCACAATGACTTATGATAATGGGATCACTTCACTTTTTGAGTGGTTTTTGAAAGTGCTACGTGTTATTGTATGTGGTCTCATTATCTGCTATATCTTTATGGACATGTTGTACCTATTGCTTCCTCAATATAAAAAAGAATGTAAAATAGTGGATTGTGTGGCATTGGCATCTTATTAGTCCGTGACTACTAGCTACTTTTCTCGTCACCGTTTCTAATAATGAGGAAAACACCATGTATGCAGTACAGTACGGTTTTATAAAGAGTCTGCAAATGAAAACGAATAGCAAATTCATTCCATTGGATTCTTTTTAGTTTGTTTGTGCATAGCTGGTGAGTATAAGTTAAAATGCAAATCCTTTGATCCAAATGTAATTAACCAGGCGGATTTTGTTTCTTCCTCCACTATATAATGGTGTGGAATAATAATGGTAAATACTAGCGCAATCTGCGCTGCTAATCTACATACTGCAGATGGACTGCTCCCAGACATTCTGATATTGTATACATGACCTATTATTCTGCTCTTGCGTTTTCTTCAAATTAGTGGCAGCAACATTTAGACGATGAAATTGCCTCTAGTGGTAATTTTCACGAGAATGTACATATGATACTATAGCTGTGTATTAGCATCTTGAACTGCTTTTTTATTTCCTTGAGTTGGTATGTGCATCATATCGAAATAATAGTCAGTAGACCTATGGTGTAAGTCACTGTGGCTTTGCTTCTTTGTTATTATGGCTTACCTTCCATTGTTGAGATGCTCACTTGCACAATAGCTTCTTGCAACCACCCTGCCGGCCTAGTGCCTCCTACATACATATTTGTAAAACAATGACTTGGTGTACTTTTGGAGGATGAAAGACCTCAACTTTGTGTCTGGAGTGTTAATCAAATGAACGTTTTCATATCCCTCCTCCCACCACTGTACTTATCTGAACTGGTTAGCATGCCTCATAAATTTTTATTGTTGATTTGCAGTCGGATGCCAAGATGGTATTTGATGTTATTCAGCGAATGGAAGACACTGAACCATTCTCAGAAGAATTGCTGGCTGCCATGAAACGTCTCTGGGCTGATACTGGAGTGCAGGAGTGCTTTGGCAGATCCAATGAATATCAACTAAATGACTCCGCCAAATAGTGCGTAACAAGCATAACCTTACCTTGCAGATTACTGACAGAGTAATAATAATTTTTTAACGTATGGATGAAAGTAATTATGAAAATGCCTCAATTTTAAACTTATAGCTTTTTGGATGATCTGGATCGTTTGGGACTCAAAGATTATCAGCCGACAGAACAAGACATCCTGCGCACCCGTGTAAAGACAACGGGTATTGTTGAAGTTCACTTTTCGTTCAAAAACCTCAACTTCAAGCTGTTTGATGTCGGTGGGCAGCGGTCTGAAAGAAAGAAGTGGATACATTGTTTTGAGGATGTGACTGCCATAATCTTCTGTGTAGCAATGTCGGAATACGATCAGGTACACAACCAAACTTAAGAGGGGATTTGTTTTAAACCTATTTGCACAAGCGAGGCCATTTATACAGAGTAACTTAAATTTTCAATTTATTGGCCTTGTAGTGTCAAGCATGCTGCGAGATGGACTGCAAAATTATACTTTTGATTCACTAAATTGGTCGTAGGCGGTTGTTATGAATTTCATGCGGCGTTAGTGTTTTATCCATTTAAGGGGCTTTTTAATGATAACTTATGAATATGAAGGCGTTATTGTACAATACCGCGTGCAGTAGCAGGCTGTACTCTAGTTTTGTTAGCAACGCTAATAATAAGTACCAAGTGTTACGCGTCATAGTGTTGCGCCATGTCGAGCGAGCGAGAGTACTGCTGTCTCTCCATTTTGATGCTTCTTGCCTGAGAGTAGTAACACAATTATAGGTTGTGGGTTTACTCAGGCTTTCCCGTTTTTACCAGTCCATGGCTCTCGCTCCGTGCGTGCCAACAAGCTGACGACGCCTTCTAAAAAGTAGTTTATAGTATATATGGATAAAACTCGTGTCTTGAAATTTGCAATTTATGGTTGATGCCTTACGAAAGCCTTACGAATTTTTAAAAGAGGGTGCGCTTCGCAATGAGAAATCAAATTAGAAACATGAATAATATGCACAAGTGGACTCTGAGTAAAAATGACATTAAATTACAATGCAAAATTGTGTTTTATAGGTATTGCATGAGGACGAGACAACTAATCGAATGCAAGAGAGCTTGAAATTGTTTGATTCAATTTGCAACAACAAATGGTTCACGGATACATCCATCATTCTTTTCCTCAACAAGAAAGATCTCTTTGAAGAAAAAATCAAAAAGTCACCTCTGACCATTTGCTTCCCTGAATATACAGGTAACTTCTTCATAATATTGATTTTGCGCGTGTGTAACTCAACCCACCTACCTTAATTATGGTAATATTGCTGTCGCTGAAAGACTTGTCGATCGTCAGTGAATGCAAAGTAAACAAAAAAAATGTCTTTTTTATGTCTGCATAGGTGCGCAGGAATATGGTGAAGCTGCGGCATACATCCAAGCTCAGTTTGAAGCCAAAAATAAGTCAACCACTAAGGAAATTTACTGCCACATGACCTGTGCAACTGACACAACAAATATCCAGTTCGTGTTTGACGCCGTCACTGATGTAATTATAGCGAACAATCTCAGAGGGTGCGGTCTCTACTAATGACGGAAAAAATTGAAAATAATTTTTTCGTGGTGAAACATTTAAAAAATACTACTACTGCATACATATACATATACAACTACGATAATTATTGAAGTACATAATATTCTTACCGTAAGATGAGTAATACACAACTAGCTAGCTAGCTAATATGATAAAGTGATCAATGTACAGTTTAGGTGAAGAAAGCAATGTAATTTAGTCTAATAATGTTTTTGAGAAAGTCAATATATCAAGGTATTACTATTATGAAATGATGCGTGCGTAAAAGTTCAATGGTTTGACGAGGCAGTGTGCACAATGTAAATATTATAAATTTGATGTATGTAAGGTGAAAGATGATGGCTGCAATCAATTTCCTGCGTTCCTTTTGCGTGTCAATTTCTCATTTAAATGATCCTAAGCTTCTGGATCCAGCACAACAAAAAATCTTTAAAATTTAAGGATACAAGTCTGTACTTCTAATGTAAATATTATTATTAGAATATATTTCCGCTTTACGATGCTGACTTTAGGATATTATGTATATGTATTATGCTGGTACGCTTGAAAAGTATTCCTATTGATATTTAACTGGCTTGAATTCCATTATTCTTAATTCAAACTCAAAATATCATAAATTCCTACATTAAATATATGCCCATAATGATGTATCCGTAAGTTGTACATACCTAGGTAATCCAATATCTGTAGCGAAAAGTGGAGTTATGGTATATAGCCGTTGTGTTGCAAGTTGCAACCTAACTGCAGGACATCTTGCCAAATGTTTTCCCTATGCATTGCAAAAAGGGGTAACATTAGAAGATTTCTTTTGCATTAGAATTGTGATGTTCATCTCACTCTCGTCGTATTACTCAGTTTTGACTCGTCAACTTACAGCACATTGTATTTGTATATATACATAACCTGTATAGTAGGGCAAGCAGACTACAAAGTATGTACTATGTTTAGAAACAGTGCTAAATCGTAACGTATATGCCATGTTTGTATTTAACTGAACAAGATACAAGTGTAGTCTAGGCTGGATTAACTGGTACTTCAATATTATGCTCTTGAAGTCCGTATTTGATTTCATTTCTGTGTGTACAACAAGCATCAATTAACTTTCCTTCTACCATTTCAAATTCCAATGCGCACCACGGTTTGCCGTATTGGTCGAAAGTGGAGGCTTAATCGGTGTTTAAAATTCCAGAACAGGTTTCGTTATACAGACTTTTTGTTTCCTATTACTCATGTGTTTATCACAAATCACAATAGCATTTCCAAATTTCTTGTGAGAGGCACTAGAGAAATAAATGTTAATACTCAATCGGTAAAAATAGCACAAATTTCAGATCATCGAATTTCTTTTATATAGATATTATTATATTATTTCGTAAAATACCAGAATCAAGAGGGACAAAGGTAAAAAAAGAAGAAGAAATGAGAGCCACTGCATATATGTGGACCTCTGTAACAGATCGGATCGGATAACTATGTACTTTTGATCTACGAAATTTAGCGAATGCAGTGGAAGAACTCGCTGGTTGTGTTATTACTCGAGGCACATTATTGTTTTGAATATTTACAAATTATTAGAAAATTCTTTGACACATATTGAAAAATGTAATTGAACTCGCAAAATAAGTTACAGTGTTACAATGATTTGAATTTGACGATGTACAACAATTGCTTGTATTTTTGGTTATTTGCATTCAATGTTAGTGATAATGATTGTTTTCATACTATATACAGGTATAGTTCGTAACGATTAGGGAGAACTGATTTACAGTTGACGCTTTTTTATATTCTTGTCAATTCTATCTGTATGGTTAATCTAACAAACGATTAGTGAATCGTTACATTGAAAAACTATTATTGCGTAAAAAATTAGATTAGATTTTGAATAGCTAAATATTCATGTGAGATTGCTTATAATTGTTGTGTCATTCACTATATATTGTAAGAAGCTTTGCTAAAATAATATTTAGCATTAAATGATTATTGTCTTACATATAATACTTGTTTGACGAAACCAATCATTGCCAATATTTATTTTGTTCAGTTAAATTGTTTATTTATAGTATTTATTTGTAACTCAACATTTGATTTTGTCAATAAGCTGAGCTTTTTCTCAAATTTGCTTGAACAACTTAATTTTTTTATTTATCCATTTGTTCGTATTTAACACGTTCAGATTTTTTATTGTTTTGAAATCATTTAGCGGAGATGTGCATTGTCTCCGTTCCATACTGCATTCATAAAACACGCAAATTGGTTGGGTTGATTTGTGATGCGAATGAATATACTCGGGCAATATTCAATGATGCTCATTTTAACCTTTGCATAAATTGCTCCAAAGTCATGAAATTGATTATTTAACCTCTTGAAATGAAATGAAAGAAAACAGTTTACAGACAGTCTGAAATCAATCGTATATTACGAACCATACTATACATGTAGTTTCCTATCATGCGGATCGGTAAGTTTATGACAACCTTGCTAATGTCACGGGATTTAATTAATGAGACATCATTTACGAGGCAACTCATTGCTGTATTTGGTGATTTCAACGACCGACTATTGTTAGGATATGGCATGATTGCGATGGAAATACGAACGACGGAACGTTGAGCACCTAACACAGGTATTTTAATTGTCTGTAGGAAGGATGTCATTTTTAGTGGCCAAGACACAATTCGAAAACAATTCGTGTGACTTGTGGAATTACATGAAATACCTTTTGCTGATTCCCGACTACAGATAGGGAGTGCGTGGGTGGTGAACTTACGAAACTTTCTCGCAATTATTTTTTTTATTTGGTGTAGGACCAAACCAGCATATTGTGTACGTAAATCAGGTGCTACAATGGTTTAAAACAAGCTAATTGCATTTTACAATTAGGAACTACGCTACTTAACCTTATATGTTAATGGAGACGTAACATTGTATGCTTCGACGAACCCGATCCATGTCGGCAGTACCCAAACGTAAGATGGCAAATGTAGGTATATTTGGTATGTATTTCACACATGTAATTACTTTGTCTTTCAATAAAATGTTGTTTTTGTATTCGTCATACTGTCATACTACTTTTCAGACCTGGTTTCAACCTGGCGCATGCCTTCCAAAAATTAGCAAAGAATTCACCATCACGAAATCCCGATTGACCTCGTACTAGGAATTTGAAATAATTGTACTTGATCAGGTAAAATGTAACCTTCTTTCCGACTCCGACCGTGGTCTTTGCAAGCCAAAATCAAAAGTTAACAGTTTATTTTAAATGAAGCAATTTGCATTTTATTTTCTTCCGTTTTGTACGTACTGACTGCCATGATCAGCAACAGCAACGAATCTTACAGTTATTTTCAAATGGAAAATTCACACGTTAGAGTGTTTAAAATTTTGTCGAAAGATGAAAATGAAATTGCAACTGCAACCTGTTCATATATAATATTTCATCATAGGAAATTACAAATTTGTATCGAGCATGTAGCACATTGTATAACCCATTACCCATTAGAGTAATTTATATAAAGGATCATGTGTTACTTGACACTGCGCAATGCTGTGGTGATGTTTGGTGTACACCGTATGTACAGTTATAAAAATAAATTATCTACTTCATAAAATTAGTTTTATCTACCCATCATAACTCATATAGTGTATATAGTATTACTTAAGTATAGGACTAGAACAGACAGAAACAATGCACGCAGGTTATGCGTAACAAGGAATTACGTTACTCGTAATTAACAATTATCAGTAGAATTTAAATGAAGCATGCATTCTCATTTATTCATGCGATTTATTTGTTTGGTTATAATCGTTATATTATGCTGATGATCTAATAAATGTAATTGTTATATATAAGGATTTTGTGAATGTAAATTTGATTCTGCGGCCTTTGGGAGATGATGATGATCCTAACTGAACTGTATTTTAACGCATCAGAAGTTTGTATTCATCACTGGAGTCGAGGTTATGTTAACATCGAAGCAACAGTACCAGTACAGACAAAGTAAACTTCCTGCTAGTTTCCCCATTCGGTACTTTACACTCATGTCATGACCATGCTCACTTCCAGAATCAGTTAATGGACTTTGGATCCAGTCGTCACTTTTCGTGTGTATATTTTTCTACAGTATGTCACACGATAAACCAAACCTGAAGTGGTTCAAATTACGTTGTTCTCATTGAAGGATTCACCATTTCCAACCAGAGAATCTATTTCCTTGCAATGTACTGCCTGTGTCATTGTTTATTTATTTGTAGTGGCTGGAAGCAAACCACGCCTTCAAACGCAAACCCACCACAAATAAGTCATGGTCTTTGAGTTTTATGTTCATTCGCGATAATCAATCAAGTCAAAATTCGATCGTATCACATCGTCATCCGGTTCTTGCACTTTGCCCACCTAATTTCACTTCAGATGACAAGTATTGTGGGAATTGCAGCCTGCTGCCTGCCCTGTGTTTAAGAGATTTTGCAAATAGGTTCAAGCTTTTCAAGTTCAGTTCAGAAACCTGTGAAGTATAGTAGGAACGAACTACGCCAAACCAAAGTGAAAAACCTTGACTGTCCTTTCCCCCACTCATGCGTGTAGTGAAAAACGTAAACGAAGTCTTTCAAGTGATAAACGCATGAAGCTTGATAGCTTGTGTCAGGTCCAATTGTGAATCCCAACCCAACCACCGGTCACTTTCATTGATTGGAAATGAAGTGAGCAGCATCAGCATAAAAAAGTCAAGTTTATTTTCTGTTTCCCTTTTCATGCAAAGCATGCATGTATATTTGCAAGATGATTTTGTACTATGTCCAGTCAAGTCCAAAGATGAAAGTCCAAAGGGGAACTTAGCGTCAGGCATCACGGAGAGCGGTGGTCACGGGGTACTATCCTTTCTGCTCTTACACTATTACACTGCGAATAAGTCACTTCGGCGGATTACGATGCCAAGCGCATCACCATCATCATCAACTCACTTTAGTGGAGTGGCTGCACACGATAAGTAAAAGTTATTTACTGGCGTAAGTTCACTCAAATTTTACAGCAGAATGGCTACAATTTTGAATTCAACACATGCTGACAACGACACGTTGACCTATAACATGTTTGATATAAAGTTGCTAAGTTTTCTCAAGTCATGTGGAGATTACGGCGTTAGAATTCCAAGAAAAATGCTAAAATGTGGTGATACAACTTGTTAACAACGCATCAAGAATGGTCGATTTGCACACTTTGTCCTCTCCATTGAGCATCATTGGAAACACAACAACTTTCCGGCTTGCCATGTGATAAACATTTTCCATTGACGATTATCATTTTACATGTATGTTTATAGACTGATAAGAGATTTTATGTGAAGTTTATCATGGTGAGCTTCTTCTAACCAGTTTCTAGCATCGTGCATGTAGTCTAAAACGCATTTTTTTCTCATGGGTGGCATTTCCTATGACAAAGGGCAAACAAAACATTTGTATAATAAATATACTAGTAATGTTATTTAATCTGAAAACTATAATTTGAGGCGATTAATAAAAGGTGCAGTTTTCTGTGGTGACCCTGCGTCTAACTGCTTGCGGCTCAAAGAAAACCGAATGAACAGTTATTCATTATTGTTATTATCAACTTTGCCACCTTGGTTATACTATGAATATGGTTATCGTAGCGGTAGTAAATATTAAAAGTCTCAGGAGTCAATAAAGGTCAGACCAGGTATTATAGCAGGTGCTGCCGTAAAGGACGTAATATGTCGTAGCGTACAAATAATATCGCTCTATTTTAATTTCAGCCTTCGCCAATTCCCTGAAATACATGTTTTGCAATAGCATGAGTTTAAAGTTGTGCGTGGTGCGAGGAGAGACTGAAAATATAATTTCATTCAACTTGAAACTAACTCTCTGTGGCATGCGCAATTTCTCTTTATCCTTAGTTTTGAGGTAGGCACTCTGGCAAATAAAGGGAATCTTTTTATTCTCTGTTATTTGTGTAATTTTCACATGCATATAATATGTACATTGAAAACAAAGAGATAAAAAAAGATCAGGAAGATAGCATAGGTTTTAGTGTGGATACAAGGATGATGACAAGAGGATGGTGAGAATGCGTAAAGATTTAGTTGATATGTGGCATGTGGCTACGAGAAAAGGAATTACTGTCAAGTAGGTAAGACCACACCACTAATTTTTGAAATTTTGGGAACATGACCATTTCACACTTTTGTTTTGTTAAAAAGTTAAAGAAACGCTCGCAAATGAAATTGCCAAGCGGTATACCTTCACACATTGAAACCACGTAATATGAATATATGATGATAGTGAGACTTGTAATGACATATTTGTTACCACTTACCTGTGACCACGTAGAGTAAAGATTAGATGAGTGTATTTTTAGGACTTGATAAGTTTCTACTCAAGTCTCGCCGCAATGAAGAAGCGACAAAGCTTTATGAAGTGAGTGGAACTTATTAATCGCTAAAGGCCAAGGAGGTTTGTAAAAGCGTGTATAATATATTGCAAGCGGAAGTGCGTAGTCAATAGTTTGTTCATACATCTACGATAACCACGTATCTTCTGTCTCACGCCGATTCTTATAGCTAACTTCGTTCGAGTAACGAAAATTAGAATATGAACGAAAATTTTTAGTTGTGGTTGCACTTCAAAGAAAGTGATACAATGAAACCAAAAACCACGTGCTGGGAACGTTCTACATACTTGTTTTACATTTCAAGTATTTGTAAAGGTTGAATTGAAAAACCTTTGATGCATGTAATTTGCCACTTAGCCAATTTATTGCCAATATGTTGATGAAGTTTTAAATTGCTATTGCTGTTCTTGAAGAAGCGACCAAAAAGGTATAAAAAAAGTACCAGTACCAAGTCATTTCATAATATATGAAGACAACCATGCATAATGCAAGGAGGCACAAAGACCTCCAAGATCTGCACGCAGAGGCAGAACTATTAGGTCTAGTTTAAGTTACTTACTACATTAGTTTTTGGTAGCACAGCACAGTGGAGAAGGTATGTTTGTCCCTAATGTTGGTCACCAAATTTAATGCACACTGTTGTTTTCCAAATGGTTTTTTTAACCTGGCGTTCTTGCATGAGAATCCATAGTAAAGATGATGTGCAGATAAGCCACTCAACAAGACCTTCTATATCACATCGTGAGTCGCGACTGCTGAAGGCTTAGGTTCAACCACATTTAAAGTAATGACTATTTAATACAGAGGTATTGACATTGCGTCGGAGGTGGCAATGAATGAAAAACTGTATTGTTGACATCTGAATGAAGAAATGCATTTTTCCCAAGGAATTTCAGTAATAGGTTATGATGTCTATTAATCGTACATTATGCGTTATTGTGATAAAAATTCGCACTGAACGAGTAGCAATGACTTTATGTATAGCTGAAGCCTGACTTTAACATTGTTTATGTTATTGAATTATATTCAGATTTTTTTTGTAGCGCTATGTGAATTCCATTTTAACTTGACGCAATGCTTTAGCATGAACAGTTTTTTCCAAGTTACTCACGAGGAAAGTTCTGAAGGTGTCATAAGAAAAAATTAAATGAACTACAAGGTCATGATGGTTTACATCACAATCAATATACATTGGATGATTGGATGTGTACTCATGATGTTCGCGATTAAATTGATTATTGGCTACTTCTACAAGTGAATAAAACTTTTTATGATGGCATGTTCCATTTGTCTTCCCCACAAATACGTTTTAATATTTTGTCATTTTTATAGTCGCGATTTTGTACATAAATATAATTACAAGCATGCATACATAGGTAAGATAATATGGACAATAAACACAACAGCCGTTTATTATCAGCAGGATAAAAATAGATTCCTCTGAGACCTACACATAGTTTACACGATATGGTATATATATGTAATACGATAGATGTAAATGAGGTTAATTATTGCCACCTAAATTGAATAACCTAAGGAATCTCTGCAAAAGTCCTGTCAGGGAGAATGACGGCTCAGGCTCTCTGAATAAATTTCGAATGGGAGATTGCAACGCAGGTGCAGGGCCGATTGGTTGGTTAGGGGGAATAAAAACGGGCGGAAGCGTGGGTAATGATTCTTGCTGTCTGGACTGGAAGTTATTTTGATCTTGGAAAGATCCAAACTGTTGGAAGTTTTGCTGTTGCTGCTGCTGTTGTGGAGGCTGGTTGAATTGAAACTGGTCCTGGTTTGGTTGCACTTGTTGTGGCTGTTGTTGTACTTGAGGAAACTGTTGTTGCTGCTGCTGCTGAAAATTTTGTTGCTGTTGTTGAAATTGTTGGGGTGGCTGGTCCACTTGAAACTGTCGGGATTCAATTTTGTCTGGTTGCTGAAAGAACGAAGATGGTTGCTCCGGTTGGCTATTAATTTGAACCCTTCTTTGAATTGGCAACGGAGGAGGTGCGAATTGCGGCTCTAACTCGCGATAACGCTTCGCAGCACCACTGTCTTCTTTCTTGGGCTGTTGCTCTTGTTGTTGCTTTTCTTGTCCTGTGACAAGCGCAGAAGCAACCAGCAAAAGCTGTGAAAGAAAAAATAGAAATTTTGAAACTTGCCTATGATGAAAAATTTATACCCACTCAAATCTAGCTTTTGCGTATTTTTAAAACTCACAATGAGCACAGTTTTCACGGTTTTCATGTTGGTTAGATTGTTACAGTTGGTGTGTATATCCTTACTTCTACCACTTCCGTCTTGCTTCAGTTACAGTTCCAGGAAACAAAGAGATAACTCAGAAACGTGACCACAGCCTACACTTGACATGTGGATTGCAGCAAAGATGCAAACTTACTGGCAGATCCTTTCTGTCCCGATGTCGATAAAATGATGATGGTACCCTGCGTCGTATCGTGTCGAAAAATAGGATGAATGTGTAATGCGTATGTTGTTTTGACTAACTTAGGACGAGAGACCTATTTCAGAGTTTAAAAGCGGTTGAAGCTCTGACTGAGGGCACTGACATGTACCTCGCAATGTAACATCATCATCGTGGCGTTCTAAAGATAGGTATTTTTACAGTCATCATCATCATCATCTTTGCATGCATTGCAGATTTCACATGTGTGTATATTTTTACACACACTTGGGAGCTTGGACTAGAAATCCATGTACAGTTTTTGAGTATTTCTAGTTAGCATAGGTGTAACCGTGTAACCACTAACCTGCCTACCTGTAAGATTAAATACCATAATGAAAGAGAACCACGAGAGGCACCTTCATTTTTAGGATTTTGAAGCCTTCCTCCATGTCTTCACCGTAGTTATTATGTTTATCATTATATCATTATTATCTTCACATCACTTTTTCATAGGTATAAAAAGGTGCACCCATTACTATAATAAGAGTGAAGGCTGAAACCGTCATTAGGCGCATCTCTAAACAAAGCGTATATACACATAGTGGTTACCTACATACAACTTATAGGTAAATGTCAACTATATTCGTAACGAAAGGAAAATGATCGGCTTAATATAAAACTGTACGTGTAGTCAGTCTTAACTGCATGCCGCATGCGCACTTGCACATGCTGACAACAAGTGATGGAATATGATTACTACTTGTTATAAAGTGGCCAGTGACGAGTGCCTGTACGTTGATGAATACTTGTATTTAACCAAGACAAACTAAACACACCATCCTTCAATCAGCCGGCGTCCGTCTATTTTCATAAAGTAAACTTAAAATAAATAAATAACATGTTCATTCGCACTGCCTCAAAGAATTCTCATAAGCTATGTTCAGGTTATGCTTTAAGTCTGAACAACAAAGGGTACGAAATTCTTTTTGCATAGATTTTATTCACTTAACAATTTGGGCTTTCCTCTTGGCGTTATAATGTTGATAGGTTGGTGAGTATGAAATAGTGGATAGATGCGTAACTTAAGAAGCTACTCACGACGACGAGAGGCCTACAGACCCTTTTCTGAAGGGATTACAGGATTGATGAGAAAATAATTGTACATATATGTAGATAGCATAGACTATTTTTAATGCACTTGGATGGTGCTTCATGGAATTTGTGCATACCACGCATGTTTTCCTGTGTACATAAACTATGAGTATTTGGACAATGAGACATATTTTATATCATGGGACTAAACAAAAATGAACTTAAATTGTACCCAAAAAACCCAACTCATTTGTGCAAAATTTCCATTCAATTTCAACAAAATTTTAGTACCACCTTCAAACTCCTTTAATTTGCAATCAGCGACTCATTCCAAATTTCAACGTTGAACGTACCATTTCAAATATTATTTTATATTGTTAAGTCAAAATTGTAATGAAAATAGCCTCTGTATCAATTCAATATAAGACATCACATTTTAGCTTCGTTTATGTTCATCCTCTCAACATTTTCTTCTGTTCATTTGGTGGTGGTGGATTATTTTTGCTTCACTGTACACATGTTATGCAAATATCATAAACGTTATCAAAGTAGGCTGCTTATTTAAATACCACTTTCATTTCTTGCTTCAGAATTTTCCCAGTTGACAGTTTTCTTGTGATACTTTGTTCCTATGAATATTTCATGAAGTTTCGTTTATTACCTGTGATTCAGTCGCATTCATTCAATAAAAGATACTTGCATAACAAGAACCTCGGCTCGGGGCGTGTGTATTGTGCTAAATTAAACGTAAAAATTTACGAAAAGACAAGATAGATTTCCCGTATGATAGATATATCGAATACGACAGCAGATGCTAATTACTCTTTCATTTCTGTTTGTTTTTCACATATAGGTACCTGGTCAGTTTTCAGATGAATTTTCAGTTGTGAAATCAATATAAAAAAGTATCACATTTTGCTTCAAAGGGATGATGTCAAACACCCACAAGCTAAAAGCTAATTATTACCGATACAAAACCTACACAAAAATAGTTAACTGAATATGCACGGAAAAACATGACAGGTGTGTTAAATGGAAATGAATTACCGAAATTCTACATGGTTGAGCACTTTTTACCACGAACAGTAAACAAATGCATACTACGTATAATGTACGCACATAGATAGAATTGGTTGTAGTGAACTGGCTCAATAGCGATTGTACAAAGGGTCCTAATATCCTAAAGAACCATGCATGGCTGACTAATGAAGCGTGTAAGCGAATTAAACATTCTGAACAGCAGGAAGATAGCACCTTTTCAATTGAAAGTTGAAACCGTCATTGTCGTCGCACTGTACGCGCTAATGATTGTACTTGCCAATGAATGATGTCACAAGTGTATGTTATAAACACAATTTTCGCGTAGAGTTGATTTATACCATATCACTGTTGAATTTTCTGTTTGGTTTTGGCACAAGTATGTATATCCAACCTCTGCATGCATCGTGGTAAAAATCATACCCTTACCTGGCACACACACTGACACACTGCCTTTGTTTTATCTACATAAATATGTAATTATCCCTCTATTTCTGACCTGTCTTTCACTTGACAGATTTGTTAGTTTGCTAGACACTTTTGGTTTCGATTGGGTAACTCAGCTTCAAGCAAAAGTGCAAGTAAACAAGGGAATGACTGAAGAAAATACTTCAATTGTGTAATTACTAACGACGGACGAAAGAGAGGGTAAACTTAGGAAATGATGAATGATGTAAGATTCAATCTCTGTCAATAGGGAAATCAAGTGAGGCGAATCGCTACTTTGCATACTGGGAAAAAACCATGCAATACATTATTCGGTTTGAGGTACAAGAGGAAGGATACATGGTAAATAAGTTAACCACCTCGCTGAAAAGGTTTGAGAAAAGGCTTTCAAAACACTTCAATCGTCTAGAGTGTCTAACCCGAAATCAAGCAGAAGACGTACTTATAGTCGAATGTGCATTTATTTTGTGAAGTGTGTGCTCATTCATCACAATTTTGTTTTCCTTTTCAATCGCTAAGAATGCAGTATTTTAAAGTGTGAGGAG